>PVKS010001124.1:0-153040 GCA_004027875.1 Aplodontia rufa | reverse complement strand
TTTGCATCCACGTTCATAAGGGATATTGGTCTGTAGTTTTCTTTTCTTGATGTATCCTTGTCCGGTTTTGGTATCAGAGTTATGGTTGCTTCATAAAAAGTGGATGGGAGCATTCCCTCCTTTTCAATTTCTTGGAATAACTTAGTAAGGAGAGGTGTTAGTTCCTCCTCAAAAGTGTGGTAAAAATCAGCGGAGAAGCGGTCCGGTCCTGGGCTTTTCTTCTTTGGTAGACTTTTAATTGCAGACTGAATTTCAGTGTCTGTGATTGGGCCATTTAGGACTTCAATATCCTCCTGATTTAATTTAGGGATGCTGTAGGTGTCAAGAAATTTATCCATTTCTTCCAAGTTGTCAAATTTGGAGGAGTATAGGTTTTCAAAATACGATCTTATAATTTGTTGGATTTCTATGGGGTTGGTGGTGATCGTTCCTTTTTCATTGGAGATTTTATTGATTTGCCTCATGTCTCTCCTTTTTTTGGTTAGATTCGCTAGGGGCCTATCTATCTTGTTTATTTTTTCAAAGTACCAGCTTTTTGTTTCATCAATTCTTTTTATTGTTTTTTTGTTTTCAATTTTATTGATTTCGGCTCTGATCTTGATTATTTCCTTCCTTCTGCTGGGTTTGGGGTTAGCTTGTTCTTCCTTTTGGAGGGCTTTGAGATGAAGTGTAAACTTATTTATTTGGGATCTCTCTTCATTTTTAATGTGGGCACTCAATGCTATGAATTTTCCCCTTAGGAAAGCTTTCATGCTGTCCCAAAGGTTTCGATATGTTGTGTCTTCATTTTCATTCTCTTCCAAGAATTTGTGGATTTCTTCTTTCATGTCTTCTTGGATCCATTCTTGTAAGACCTATTTGACTGACTGGTTTTGACCTGCCTTTGGCCCTATCACTTCTTCCTATACACTATTCCTCCATTTTAGAATGGTGATATTTACTGTGTGCCACTGTATATTGGATATATGTAACATTTTTATTTTTACAGGGGCTCACAACTAAGCATATGTCTTGAGTCTCAGAGGATACTTTGGATTTGACCTGGATTTTTAGAGCAAAGATGGAATTGTTAAGACTCTGGGACGTTTGGATATGTACTAAATGAATTTTGCATTGTGAAATGGACATGAGTTTTGGGGGGCCAGGGCAGGATGTTATGGTTGGATATAAGGAGTCCCCTCAAAGCTCCTGTGTAATGCAGGAATATTCAGAGGTAGAATGTTTGGATTGTGAGAGTTTTAACCAGATCAGTCCATCTAGGTTTGAATAGATTGTTTGGGTGGTAATTTAAGGTAGATGGAATGTGGCTAGAGAGAATGGGAGGCATGTCCTAGAAGGGTCTATTTACCTTGTGACCCTTCGTCCCCTCCCCTTTCTACTTCCTGACCCTGCCGTGAACTGAGTGGCTTTTATCTGCTGTGATTTTTCCCCATGATGCGATGCCACACCTTGGACACAGAGCAATGATCTTGGATTCCTATGGACTGAGACCTCTGAAACCATGAATCCCAAATAAACCTTTTAGCCTATAAGTTGTTCTTGTTTGGTATTTTGGTCATAGTGATAAAAATACTAGCTAAAATAGTCAGTAACTGTCTCTGCAGTCTACATTTTGAGAGAGAGGAGAGTTGATATATAGCCCTTGAACAAGAACTTCGCTTGTGAATGATAAATGAATTTGATTCTTTTTATTTATAGAGAGTGAAATAAATACACTTAGCCTATATATACCCACATACTTAGTGGTAAAGACTAAAGACTGTGTTAATCTCTTCCTGTGAAGATACCTTATCCTGCATAGGAGCTCCACTTGGGCCACTACTTTGATAAGTTTTTAGCAGTCCATTGCCACCATGCATAATCATTTTCATGGGGTCTTTTCTGGCTAAATGAAGAGGATAACGATGGGGCCATAATCTACAAAGCCGTCATTTGATAGCAAAAATCCCTATAGTTTCACTGGGAATTCAGTTTTTTCCTCTGATCGGAAAGTAATTGGGTTCCACAATCCCATTCTCTGAGACTATTATCTAGAACCACTTCTGGTAACATGTGTTTTAGTTTGAGTTTCCCTGAAACCAAAGCCCAAGAGAATGAGTCAAAAGCACAGAGTTCACTTGGGAGTTTATTTAGAGGAAGAAGAAAATAGCGAAAGGGGTGTCACATAGAAAACAAGTCAAAGTCAACAAAGCATACATTACTGTGTTGATTACTTCTGTGTACAGCTGAGGTTTATTTCCACTACAATCTCTGTGAAGAACATGTAAACTTAATCTCAGAATTGTCTATCAGGAGGGCAAACACTGGAAAGTTTAATTACCATCTCTTTGTAATCCAATGGATAAGCTTTGTGGGAGGCAGAATAATAATCCCTCAAAGATGTTGATGACCCAAAGTCTGGAACTATTTCCAAATGTCTGAATGTGTTAAATTGCATAGCAAAGGGAATTGATATTCCAACTCAGATAAAAGAAAGATCAGCAGACCTTAAGACAGAGAAATTATTTTAAATTATGTGTATGAGTCCAATTCAATACCAGGAACCTCAAAATGGAAGAGGAAGGCAGACCAGAGTGGTAGGCTGTGAGAATGGCTCAACTAACCATTGTTGACTCTTCCTTGGCCAAGAACCATGAAATGCTGACATTCTCTAGAACCCGGACACCTAGTGTCTTCAGGAGGAATGCAGCCCTGCAACCACCTGGATTTCCATAGTGAGACACACTTCAGTTGTCTGACTTTCAGAATTGCAAGATAACAGTCTGATTTGTTTTGGCACTACAAATAATAGAAATTATTTAGGGAAGCAATAGGAAACTAATATAAAAGTTACCCTGAGACCTGCTATGCATTTGGACTGAGTAAGCTCCTTTGGCTTCAGAGAATGTCCTGAGATGAAGTACAGAAAAGCCGTACTCACTCCTAACATGGTACTCTCAGAGTGCATGGGCACCAATTATTACAACTCCAAGTGAAATTAGAGTTAACCTGAGGAATGAGACAGAGCACAAAACCTGCTACTACACCATCGTATCTTCTTTATGTGAGTATGAAGAAATTAGTTCATTCGTTCATAAATATTATTTAAGTGACTGATAAGTAGATGTCACACTTTTATAATTCCTATAAGAAAACTACAGAATTACTTTATGCTGCCTATTGCACCTTTTATCAGTTATGCATATTTCTAAAATAGATTTTAGTGGGAAATGATAGAAATATGAGAGCTACATGTGGAAAATGAGAGCTGTATGAGAAATGATTGGTGTGACCAAATTAGCACAATTGTACCAGTGTGCTAAAATAACTTGAAAAATAAAAACAAGGATATTACCTGATTTGTTATCATTGAAATTCATTAAAGGCTTTAAGCAAGATGCTAAAAACAAAAAGAAAAATTGATGGGTTTTATTATTTGAAAAGAGTTTTTATGGTTCCCAAATCATGAATAACACTACATAATAAATTACAACATGGTAAAAATAGGATAAATTGCTACATAAAAGTGATTATTATGGTTAGAATAAAGTATTCCAAATAATCAACTAGAAAATGGATAAAGTACTAGAAGAGAAATTTAGATAAAAAAGTACAAATGACCAAAAGGTATTATGAAAAAAATATCAGACTCATTGTAAAACAATGAAGATGAAATCAACAACAAAATATGTTTTAATCTATATTAACAATTACTACAAATTATTGATGATATGTGGTAATAAAGAAGGTAAAGGAATATGTGCTTTAGTACACTAAGTTCATATAAATCAGCACCATGATTTAGAAAGGCAATGATGGTTGGATCAAAAGGTAAAGAGTACATACTCTTTGAGTTTAAAAAATTTATAGAAATGTGAAGAGATAGTACTAGCTAACACAAGTATATAAATATATCTAAATATGTTCCTGAAAAAATTTTTTTTTTTTTTGGAAAAAAACCTGGATTCAGTTTAAATGTCTGCCAATAAGGAAATGGCTAAATGACTTAGTGGCATACCGTCACACAATGAACTGTTATTTAAAAAGTTGAGCATTTGTATATGTGTGCAGTGTATGTTGGCAGCTGACCTTGTGGAAGAGGTTAGCAGTGATTATTGTGGTGTATCCTGTATAACTCATTATAAAACATGGCAGAACCTGGAGGTGAAGGGAATGTGAAACAATGCTGTCTATGATGATAGAGGAAAACATAAAAGCATTTCTTAATACTGTATTTAAGAGGATTTATAGAAAATACAGATAGAGGGGCTATAATATAATCAGAGAACTCATAAAACATTCAAAACCAAAAAGACATCCTTATGTTACAAAATATGGGAAATGAGTAATGATTGTCACTATTGCATACTCTATACCTATGCTTTGTAGGTATTTAAATTGTTATATTTTATTTATCAACTTATTTATTTTGAGAAAAGATCTTTCTATATTGCCTATGTAGTCCTCAAATTCCTAGGCTCAAGCAATCCTCCTGACTCAGCATCCTTAGTTGCTGGGATTGTATATGTGTACCAACACACCAGCTTTCAATCTCTTTTAAATAGTTGTACTGATTTATAATCCCACTGTATATGCTTTAAAAAATTTTAAGACTTCCCTCTAATTTTTCCTTAAGCATGCAATTAATGATCTTTACACATCCAAAAATCTCTTAAAAATAAATACAATCATGTTTATTCTGTTAATGAAGTGAAAATGCATATAGCTATAGAATTTTCCAGGCTTGTTCATGTGGTGGTTAAGAATTGTAACTATAGGGGGCTGGAGTGGTGGCTTGGTGGTTACAGCACTTGCCTGGCATGTGCAAGTACACAGGTTTAAACCCCAGCACCCACGTACGCAGCTAAGTGCCAGAGCAACGAAGGCCATGCGAAAAACTCAGTAAAAATTGATTCTCTCTCTCTCTCTCTCTCTCACTGTCCTTCTCTCTTTAAAAAAAAAAAGAATTGTAACAATAGAGTTAAGAAGGCTTGAGTTAGAATACACTGAGTTTAATTCTTTATGTTTTTCAAAAGATAAGATTATTGTTCATAGTTGTAATGTGGATTCAATTAGGTATGATCTATTTATCTCTGTATATCATTCTTGTGTATTGCCTTGCATAGAATGAGTCTTGAGTTGACTTGCTACTATGAATACCATCTCTTTTGAATTCCACAGGGCTTTATCTCTATGACCTTGCCATGATAATTATACTTGGATTTGGTACTCTGCCCCTCTCTTGTTATAAGGCAATTTATCGTGTAAGTCTGATGTGTTTCTCTGGCTTTATCTTCCAACAATTTTATACACATGTAATTTATGTGTGACAATTACTAAATCCTATTTAAATATTTTCACACAAGTATTCTTTGTTCCTTCCTCCTCCATAAAACTAATTCTGTCCTTGAAGTCTCAGGACTCTGGGTTTAAGTTTCTTTATGTGTTCTCATAATCTGTCCACCTCTCTGTGTCCCTGTTACTACTCAGTGATGGCTTTTGTGTCTGTCAGCACCAAGTCCAAAGCTTGGTGCTTAGTAAGGCTGTCATGAGCACACTTTCAATGAATTACTGAAAGGAAAAGAAGGAAAGAAGGAAGGGCGGCTCATAGGTTTCGACCTCTTATAATTCATTTGTATATTAGGGGATGGATTTGCCATAATGAACCTGAGATTTTTCTTGTGGAAGACTTTACTCTGAAGTGAAAAGTGAATGATGGGATGGAAATGTTCTGCTAAGTCCCCTTCAGAGTATCAAATTTCTTTTATACAAATCTGGCCTTTCCCTTATTTCTGACCAATCTCCTAGCTTGCTTGTCAAAAAAATTCTCAAGATTAACACTGTGCACATGGCCCTGATCAGCGTATTGAAGCTTCTCCCCCATCTTGATTGCTCAGTGTGGCAAGCCACGGTGGCAATTTATGATGCCATCACAAGATGGCGCCGAGAGCCTGTGGCAGTTAAGGACGCCATTACAAGATGGCGCCGAGAGCTTTTCATTTTATGATAAACAAGACCTTATTTGGTGTGCTTTGAGAGCTGCCCAATTGGAAGGAGCCACGTGGCAGCATTGCATAGGGTGCTTTGGGGCTATTTAAGAAATAGCAGGGGCTGAGGGAGAGGAGAAGAAGATTGTACCCAAGGCCTAAATAAACTGCTAAAAAAAGATTCCCGGTGTCGTGTCTTCCTTGCTGGCGAGTGGACGCGACAGCTCAGTACACATCTCTGCTAACAGCTTGTATCTCCTGCCAATTTCTTGGCAATTACAGAAGAATATGCAAGACAAAGTCTGTCAAATTTAGTAAGGTCATCAAGCCTATTTAGTATGATTGTGACATCTACTCAAAATGTGTAGGTACCATGGGTTTAAAATAACAAGTATTTCCTTTGTGAAGGTTGATTGCACTTAGATGATTGACTTTTGAAACATTAAATTTAGCTGGTAATTTTCTGAAAAAAAAAATAGATTCTTCTCAACCCCTGCCATATATGTGAAACTGAATTTAAGGTCAGTGATCTCTGTGCTTTCTCTGCTTTGTAGTCCTGCAGTCATAGATAAATTATTTAAATAATTCAAAAATGTTTTAGATATGGCATATGATAACATTAATGAGTTAAAATAGTGATATGTATTTGTTATGATTTTCTTTTCAAATTAAATTCTCAAAGATAAATATCTGATCCTCCTAAAATCTAGTGAATTGGGCATGCTGGTTACTGTCATTTTCATTACAAAAATGTAAATTTGAGTTTCAGAATCATTTTCAAAATAATGTCCCCTAATCTTCCCCTAATGTAAAGTTATAGGCTTGTTTTTATAATTTATATACTACTATGTCAATTTTTAAGCTCATAATAAAATTAATACCAATTGAGAGTATAATATAGATATAGTTTTACAGGAAAATTTAGCAGAAAGTACAGAAAATACATGTACTCCTTTGAAGTCTCCTGTATTAACATCTTGCATGATGTGATACAGATGTGATAGTTGGTGAACCAAAGTTGATACTTTATTATTAGCTAAACATGATCACCTATATTACTGATCCCAGTATCACACAGAATGGTCGGATTTCCTTAAAAATTCCTGGTGCTGTACCTAGTCATTCCACTACCCATTTACTCCAAACCTCTGGTAATCACAGATCCTTTTTATTCTGTCTGTAGTTTTACCTTTTCCATAATGACACATAGTTGGGATCATATGTATGTAGCATTTTCAGAATAGCTTCTTTTACAAAGCAACATGCATTTAAGAATTCTCACATCTTTCTGTGGCATGGACATTCATGTTTTAGTGCTATATACTATTCTATTGCATGGCGATTCCATAGTTTTTTAATCCATATATCTACCGAGGGATATCTTGTATACTTCGTGCTTTCATATTTTAGCAAATGTGAATAAAATTTGAAGTTTTTAACGTGGATGTGTTTTCAGCTCACTGTCATTAATACTAAGGTGTGAAACAGCTGGATTATAAGTAAGAGTATATTCAACTTTATTAAAAAAAACATTGTCATTGTCTTCCACAGTGGCTGCATAATTGTACATTTCAGTTAGCAATGCATGAGAGTTCCTAAAGTCTAACCTCCTCTCCAGTGATTGGTAAGATGTTTTAGATTTTGAGGTGGTTATTTGGATCTTTTGCTCATTTTAATTAGGGTTCTTACTTTTTTAATTGGATTGTTTATTCTTGAGTCTTAATAGTTCTTTGTATGTAGGCTTTATCAAATATATGCTTTCCAAAGGTTTTCTCCCATATTTTTCATTCTCTTAACAGTTTCTTTAATACCATTCCAATAGCATTCAAGAAAAAATTTTAACAAAGTATAACTTTTCAATACATTGATTTTTTTCTTTCTTGCATTGTTTATTGTGATCTATCTAAACAATTATTGTAACCTATGTTTTCTTGTATATTATCTTCTAAAAGTTGTACAGTTTTCTGTTTTACACCTAGGTCTATCAGAATGCTTTTTGGACGCATTTATATTACCAATAAGAATGTCCTTTGTAATTGCTGACAAGAATACCTAGATTCAGACTTTCTGTGGTCCAATTTTGTGTGCACTCTAGTTATCTGGAGTAACTTGGGTTAGGTTCCTTAAACCCTCGGGGCTTTCACTGACTGTAGAGTAGAACTAATGACAGTGCCTATGTGAGCAGGATTATATTACATAGCATACATGTAAGTATTTTCAAACACTTATAGGACTCAAAAATGTTAACAACAATAATTGTGTTGGAAAGTAGTGATGCACTCAGATAATGAGATTTAAGAAACTGCACATTTTATATTGCTTCTGTTTCCTTCTTTTTTTCAATCAAGTTTTTATTTGTTTTTCATCTGACCTTTGTTTCCCTGAAACTAAGCTGCACATGTGGTGCTGGGGTTCGAACCCAGTTCCTCATGCATGCCAGGCAAGTGCTCCAACTGCTGAGCTAAGGCTTTAGCCCCTGCTGCTGTTTCCTTCTATCAAGCACTGTTATTTCTTACTATTGGCATGACTGGAATGGCAGCAATAACCGTACTTAACCACCAACTGGGTTCAAAGTTTGGTGAGGTATACCTGTGCCTAAAAGAGAAAAAAAATGATGTTAATGATGATGTCATTTAATAAAGTCATAAGACTCAGTATAATGTAGTATACAAACTCTGTGACCTATGTTTTGCAATTTCAACTGTTTCTGTCTTCTGAATGGTTGTGCTAATGCAAAGTAAAAGTGAACTATAAATTCAAATACATTTTAATTCATTCCTTATAATAATGTCATATTTTTTCAGCAAAATAAATAATATTCTAGAAAGCATAAACATCACATGATCTGTTCTTCAACCAAATTACATTCTTTTTTATTACGTTGTGGAGTTGTATGCATTAGCTCTTGAAAAAGTCCCATTATGGTGCACTGCACAGTCCATGTCCCCCTGCCCCTGTTGCCTTCATTCAGAGTGGGAGGTAGAGCATCCTTTTGTCTGTTACCATCCCCATGACCCCAGCCAGTAAAAGATGTATGAACTTGGGAAGGTATGTTACACTTGAAATTGTAATTAGAAAGCATTAAAAAGGCTTTTTATTACATTTTACATTTTATAGATATATAAACCAAGAAGCTTACAGAAACTATGTTCTTTCACAGGTAAAGGCATTCACCCACAAAAGTGTTTAAAGAAAAAAATATACACATGAATAGACACTTATATGAGAGCTGTAATATACTCTTGACCTATTTGATTCCAACCATTTCTAAAAGGCTATATTTTGGTTGCTGCCTTCAATTAGTTACACCTGCATTCTAATTAATAAATTCCACCTTAACGTTGATGCAGGTGGCTTTTAAAAATTGCAAAAACAAATAAAACATCCTGAATGTTAGGTCAGTAAATAAATTTAAAAGGGGGTGGTAGGTTAAAGGAAAGGGGAAACTTAGCCAACAATGCAGGTTTTTTTTTTCCCACTTCCGGTCCTGTCTAGGTCAGATCTCAGCTCCATGGAGTCTGGCAGAGTGCTTCTTTAGCATTTTCACTTTCTATTGACTAGAATACTATGAAAGGCAAGGTTTAATTTATTTATTTTACAAATTTTTAATTCAAAGAACTATAGACCTGTAATTCCTCTTGGCCAGTAACATCCAAACTGATTATACATCTGAGTTGCTAGGGTCATTTTTTTAATCACAAAATATGTTTACTTCCAACCCTTTGTAATTCTGACTGACTCATTTGGGCCCATGGACTAGGAATTGGTGATTTTGAATCTAGGTTTGAAAATGCTGTTTTGGACAAAGTAGTTCCAATAATAAGGCATCTTTCAATTTTGAAAATCCATTTTGACCAAAATCTGGGTGTTTACTTTCCTGTAAATTGAATCATGTCCACTATTTTTTTACCATAAGACATATTTTGACAATTATTTTCATTTATTTGAAGCCAGTTTCCCAGTTCGAACTTCACCTTTTTTAGCTTAGACATCATAATTTACCACTTCAGTAATTTTACTACTAACTAAAGTGTCTACAACTCCCTACTTACGTGAAAATCACCATCCATTCTTGCCCTTTTTTCATTTTGTGTTTTCCATGTCAAGAATAGGACCTTTTTTTCTTGCTGTATGCTTTATACATTGCTTTTGATTTAGTTGTGACGGACAATGCCAGGAACACCACTAGTTTTGATCAATGCAAAACCTTATTGCTTAGTGGATGCTCAACCTCTAGTGTTTCTTGGCAGCCTTCCATTGCTTCCAATTGCATCTTCAACCTTCTCTATTCTCTCAACATTCCTGGTGGCTTTGGACCCAGTACATAACTCATTACCTTCTTCCTAAGGAAAAAAAGAATCTGTCTCCTATGAAATTCCTCATTTTGCCTTGTCTGTACCTTAGAATCTCTTTATCTTTAGTTTCTATTTCATTTTTAGTTCTTATCTCTTAGGAAACTGCTCCTTTTCTTTGCTGTGACTAACCCCTAGATTTGTGCTCTTTATCTTATCTTCCCTGTCTCAGAGTCTTATTGCATCAATTATTCTCCTTGCTAGCATCTTTAATCTTTTGTTCTCTACTGGATTCCTCCCTACTGCCTTCAAATAGGTTTCCCTCTTCCCATCCTTGCACAAAAGAGGTTGCTCCATAAATATTTAATGAAGTGATATTGAATTGAATTGAACTTAATTCCTCAAGCTCACATAGTAAATGGTGGCAGATCCAAAAATTAAAACCCAGGATTCTGATTTTAGTTCAACTTTATTTCCAGAGATGAACATTTCTTGAAGGTATATGTTGGAACTATCTTACAAAAGCCAAATCTAATGACTGTATTTGTTGAAATGTTAATGTATATTCCTCTAGAATATATTGTTTGTCTATACATCAAATATGGTTGATCCTAATGCTTTGTGATATTTGGTCATTAAAATCTTATGTTATACATTATACATGTAAATATTAGTTGCAGAATTGGAAACATATTAGTCATGTATGATAGATAAACTAATTTGAGGGCTTATTTTATTATAGCATTTAAATGCTGTTATAGGTTAATTTAATACCAAAGACTTTTTATTTATTATCAGATTGATTATTACTTAATAGCTTGCCATGTTTATCTTTTGGAGATGCTTGAGAAACAGTCACTATTAATTTAAAATCAATTATAGTAGTTGAATAAAGAACTGTTATCCTTTTCTTCTGTCCAGAAAATAAAGTCCTAGGACCAAAACAATGCATCATTTTTAGAATTAAAATCTATTCTGAGAAAAACGATGCCAGTCTCAAACATGCAGAACCAAGCTCTGACTAGACATAATTCCATTATATTAATTTATTGGTTAACTCTTCTCGGCCTGCTGTAAACATAACAGGAGCCAGACAAAGAACTGAAAAATATATTCTCATGACATAACCAGATGCCCAGAATTTCAATGTTATATAAAGGTGCATTCTCTTCAAGGAGGATCTCAAATTATTGTCCTTGTTTATACAGGGTGGTAATACCTTATTTTCTGAAACAACATAATATAATTACATGACAACAAATTTTACAAGAAAATACTTATTTGTACTAAATCTATGACCATCTCCATAGTCTCTCAAGCTGATGCTTTGAATTCTGAATTTCAGTACCATTTAGACAAGCAGGCATCTAGATATAATGAATTTTACTTACAATTTCTCGGTACATTTTTATTAATTTGACTGTCTTTTGACTTTGTACATCTCAAATTTATATAAGAAAATAATTTTAGATAATATTTTAAAAAAATTGTTGGGTGTTCCCCAACACCTGAAAACTTTGTCTGGATTGTATAAAATCATAGTTTTCATGTTTACATAAACAAGATTTATGTGGTCTCTGATTCTAAGTTTGTGTCACTCTGCTTTTGTATTCATACTTTTGTAAGAATTTTAAAAACAAAGTTCAAGTATCCAAGAATTAAATTTGTTATAGGATTGCACAATATCTATACATCCACATATAGCTTTAGTATCAGTAGTGAATACTTAAACCCCTGTATCAGGAAAAAAGATAAATCTTGTGTGTTGCTCATGACTTTATGTAAAGCAGTGGTTTACATAAGATGATGATAGGTCTTAAACGGAAGTAACTAGAATCTTTACACATTTCCTCAAGTCAACTCTAATATCTCCATTTTGTCATGAGGATAAGAAAGATTTATATAGGAAATCTATTAAATGATATGCATTAAACCTTTCTAACCCATTATTAGAATATGTATTTTTTCTTTCATTAAAATAATGATCTTGAATATCATAATGAAGCATTTTGTAAAACAGGATGTGTGCTCTAGCTTTATGGGGACATTCATTTCCTCTGTCATCAGTGTCATCCTGCTGATGTTTTCATCCTGTCTAGAAGGGAAGAAAAGGACAGGACTGCCATTGACCCTTTGTCTGGTATTGTGAAACCTACCGCTTACAGGACTGATATATTTCAGTATCTCCTAAGCAGCACCTCCCAATTACATGTAGAGAGAGAAGTGGGAGTTGATTAAGTAGATTTTCAGAGATTCTTATAGGTAAAACTGACAGTTCTCAAACTTCAAAGATTGTTTTAAATGTAACGGGAATGTACCTCCCTTTCAATTCAGTGACATAGTTGCCTTATATAATAAAACATCTTAAGATTATCCTAAGATGATTTTCAATATGTGTGCTTTATTTTAGAATAAAACTGCTTTTGATTTTTAAATATATTTTAGACATTTTTAATATATCACAATTTTGCAGACTTTTTGATTGCTTCTTTTATTTGCACTGTTTTAGGTATTACATTTTTGAATGAGAAGATTCTCTCTTTCCTTTCAACCCGTTGCCCCCCACACTTCTGCATGACTGACCTCATCTTTTTCTTAATTTGTGAAGGTGGCTTCTGTCTCTCAGGGTTTACACTTGTTCTCTCTGCAGGACCACAGTTCTTCCATGGACCCTTTCTCTTCAGTTGATCTCTGTTTAGATTTTTCCATTTGTGAGGAATCATTTCATTACTCTTCCCTACCCACTCTGTCTTTGTGACACTCATCATTATCTGATGTTATTTTTGTTTAGCTGCTTAATGTCTACTTTCTCACTGGAATGTAAGATCCTTGAGATAAAGCCATGGCGTTTTTTGTTGTTGTATTTGTGGTGTCTAATATTGGTGGCTGGTATGTTAATTTTTTTGATGGAATAAAGAAATGAACGGATGAATGAATTGCAAGTGCATTAATGCGTGCTATGCAGCCTCAAGTAGCTTGTTGTCTAGGGCTCCCGTCGATTACTTTTTTCTACAAATACTGTTAATGTTACATTTATTTATTAAAGACACTTTCTCAATCTACTAAAAATGATTACTAGCTCCCATGTCTTCATTGGAACTAGCATGAGGCAATGACATTTTCTGAGTTTTCTGATCTTATGAATGAATGTTGAAGTCTTCCAGTCTTAAAAATACTAATACATGGGTTGGAGCGGTGGCTCCGCGGTTACGGCACTTGTCTGGCATGCGTGAGTACATGAGTTCAAACACCAGCACCACGTACACAACGAAGTCTCCGAGCAACGAAAGCTGCATAAAAAACTAAATAAAAATTGTTTCTCTCTCTCTCTCTCTTAAAAAAATTACTAATACAAATTTATTTATTTATTTATTTATTTTTTAAGAAAGAAGGGACAGTGAGAGAGATAAAGAGAGAAGCAATTTTTATTTAGTTTTTTTTTATTTCAGGGCTGAGGACCGAACTTGGAGCCTTGCACATGCTAGGCAAGCGCTCTGCCATTGAGCTAAATCCCCAACACCTTTATTTAGTTTTTCATGTGGGCTTCATTGCTCCGAGACTCCATTGTGTATGTGGTGCTGGGATTTGAACTCGTGTACTTGTGCGTGTGAGGCAAGTGCTATAACCACTGAGCCACCACTCCAGCTTCCTAATAGAAATTTAAACAGAAAAACAACAGTATAAACAGAGGCAGTTAATTGAATTGCTTTTGTTCGATATTCATTAATCTGATTAATTTGTTTCTTTTTGGCTTTATGTATGAATATACAGTAAAAAAAATTATATGGTTTAATTATAAGCAATTGACAAAGATGTAGCCAATTTGAAGTTGAAAAAACATCCAGCCAATTCTTCTTTAAAATCATCTTTATTTCATATCAAAGCAAATGGATAAATTAGAGTGGTGGAATTGAAATTTACAAGTAAGTTGGCAAATTTTAAGCATGAAGTTTAGTTCCTTTCATATGATAGCTCATTTTTAAAGAAAACATAAAACTATCTTAAAATTCTCATGAGCTCACTTATGAAAATCTAAGGAGTTTGTCATTTGATTTATTAATTGACCAGAATAAACTTGTCCAGTGGAAAATTCTGTGATACTGGAAATGTTTGATAATCTGTACCATCCAATATGGTAACCAGTAGTCATGGATGGCTCTACAGTACATGAAATATAGTTAAGATGATGAAGAAACTGATTGAAGGTGATGAAGAAATGGATTTAAGCTTTGCCAATTTCAACTTAAACACAAATGGTAGCATGTGGCTAGTGGCCACTGTTTAGCTATTTCAATGCTGACTGTGGAGAACAGTGATCTCCAATGCATTAAGTAGTATCTGTTTACAAAACTTTACAGTAGCCACAGTGTTATGAATGTGAACAACTTTGACTTAATCTAAATGTGGGAGCTTTTTAGCATGTCTAATCCCCACTTAGGTTCTATACCACATTCCACTGTAGAACATTTCTCATAACGGTTGTATGTGATATGCAATAAATATTCTTCCAAATATGATTCTGTGATGTTTTCTAAGCTAATGTGAGGGCTAGAGCCATGGCTCAGTGATTACTGAGCTTGCCTGGCATGTACCAGGAAGCAAGTTCAAACCCCAGCACAGGTATACAACAGTGTCAGAGCAATAAAAGCCACATGAAAAACAAAATTCACTCTTTCTCGCTCTCACTGGCCCTCTTTCTTTTTTCTTTTTTTTAAAGAGAGAGGGACAGTGAGAGAGACAGAGAGAGAAACAACTTTATTTGGTTTTTCACATGGCCTTCGTTGCTCCAACACTTTGTTGTGTACGTGGTGCTGGGGTTTGAACCCGGGTCCTCGTGCTTGCCAGGCAAGCGCCAAAATCGCTGAGCCACTGCTCCAGCCCCCCTCTTTCTCTTAATAAAACAGAAAGAGCTAATATGAAACGATGTGTGATTATTTTTATTATTTTTTGTGTTGATTTGGGTGAAGATGCTGGATTGTAGGAACAAAGGACATAAATCTAAAAGGTTTGTGTCATATAGAGACATAAGGAAATCCTGATTTCATCAATGTATTCTTATTCAAGTCACATTATTGCAACATAAAATAAAAATGAAATATAGTATAAAATATAAAATGCACAATACAATGAAGTAAATGCAAATAAGAGTATGTTGAACATAGAATGTTATAAAATATTTGGAAGTAAGACATATATAAAACTGCAATTATTAACACTACCTTGATTGAAATAAACAGAATTAATTTATATCATTTGAGCATTAATTATGAAGTCAAACACTATCAATGCTAGTACTTTCTATAAATTGCTTAGTTTCCTCATATATTGATAACAATTATACTCACCTTTCAGAGCTGTCTTGAAGAGTGAATTGGAAAACACATTAAAAGCATATGTTATGGTATTTGGTACATAGTAGGGATCAGTAAATGTTATTTTGCATTTTCCTTGTTTTCCTGTAGCCATTGTAGCCAGTTAGAAGACATCAAAGCAGGAAACAGATTTGAACAACGTTTTCCTATGTGAATTCAGGTAACTTTGATGAAACATCAGTGTCTGTAGATCTTTACTTGTAAACAATAAAAAGAAGAATCTGCCTTTTTAAAAGAACAAGAATATAGCTTACTCTATTGAGATGTCACTTCTTTTAATAGCTACAATTGTCAAGTAAAATATGATTTTGAAGAATAATCACCTTTAAATGCAAAATACGATTCACATTACAAAAATACTCGAAATAGGACATTTTTATTTTCAAGTGTCCACATATGGAAGATTACAGAGGATGATGTAATCTCCATATCCTTTCTCATAAACTGTTATGGGATAAAATGGTGGAGCAGTAGAAAAAGCAAGAAACGAAAAGATGCTTGAATTTTCTGGTCTGTGTCACTTTTACCTTAACATATTTTTCTGCATGTTCATTTCCTTTGTGTGCTTTTGTTTCTTAAAAAATAAAAGAAAAACCTGCCTCATGAAAATGCAGGAAAGCCATCCCACATAAAGACCATCTTTAAAATGCGCATTATTTATTTGACAGACTGTAATGGCTGTTTCAAGGATATTATGGGCTGTCACGTGAATATGTATTTTAAAATGAATACTACAGTACAAATACTGTGCTCGCACAGTGCACATCAAAAATATAACATAATGAAATGTCTTTTGAAGATTAGGCAATACATATAAGAATATACTGGAAATGGAAAGTTCAGCTGAGTTATAATAGGAAAAGATCATACAATCCAAATGTTACACAGGTCAACTTCTTTGGAAGGTGAGGGAGCAGAAATGGAAAAAGAAAGACATCATAACATTATATTGTAATATAATTATACAGCCAAATTTTGATCCTGACATCAAATAAAAATATTTTATTTTTTTCTATTTGGTTGATATCAGTTGATAAGTCATGAGTGTCTTAGAATTATATTGTATTTATAAAAATTTCAGGCTTAGTTATCGGACTCATAATTAAATTAGAAAATTGAATTGTTGAACGCTTATTTGGGGTTAGAATTAAATAATTCATGTTCTCATCTAACTCTATTTTTATGAATCTCTCTAATACTTATTGTTTTGTGTGGCAGGTACAAAATGCAATGAATATAAATTTCTACCTGAAGGAATTTAGTACTGAGAGGGAATCTACAAATGGATACAGGTTACTATGTCACAAAGCTCAGAACCATAAGGGTTTAAGAAGTATGCCGCTAAGGTGCTCTAGCAGTCCTCTAGGAAATACTAAATACAAAGAACCAGGTGGTGTATCTGCAATAAAGTCAGATAAGGGTGCTTCATTTTTTGGCTGCATTCCACCAACAATCTTGAATTTAGCATCACTCTTGCCCATGTTAATATCCAACATTACTTACCTTTTTAATGTTCAAGAAGTTTATTGTTTCGTTTTATTTTTATTTTAGAACATGTGAAAACAAACTCTATATAAAGTATTGTAATACTTCAGATTATTTCAATGATGAACAGAGTGTTTCTGTTACAGATTATTCTAGTAAGTCTAAAAGTCATTGATTTTTAACTTTTAGTAGATTCCTTCGTATCTTGACCTTTTCCCATTTTCTTTTCTGCCTTCATCTCCTAAAAATTTTCTAAGTAGACAATCTGATTTTTTTGTTGAAATGCAGAAAATTATGCTAAACAAACTCCCTTTGTTTACAAATTTCTTCAGTAAAACAAAAATTTCTCTGTAGTACATTTTCACTGAACTTCAGAAAAGTATGCAGTGCTCAGAACGAAGACCTGAAATTAAAAAAGACAAAATCTGGCACAATTGCTATTAATTATTGATATTAAATAATTTTAAGGTAATTAATGTTTACCAGACATTTATTTAGATCAGTGTTGTCCATTAGAGATATAATGTGCTCCATGTATGCACATTTAAATTCCTGAGCAGTCACATTAAAAATGCCAGAAAGAAACAAGTGAAATAAATTGTACTAGTATATTTCTGATATATTATCATTTCAACACGTGCTTCATGTTTGACATTGTTATTTTTCTCATAGTTTTTGAAGTCTGATGTAAACAGTACACTTTTCAATCATCCATATTTTAAGTGCTCAGAAGCCTTATGTGGGTAGTGGGTATCCTATTTAACTGTACTGGTTTAATATTTTCACCATTTTATTTCTTAGTTCTCACAACTGCATCTCATGTGAAATCCCTTTAGTAGAAGTGAAATTCAAAAAGTATAAGTAACAACACAGGCAAAAATGGAAATGAAGGTTGAATTCCATCATATTAAGATTTATGGTTTATCTTTTATTTTGTTGATATTTTATTAAATTAATTTTTATGAAATTACCTGGAATTTGGACTTCCAGGTAAATAGTTCTGAAACTAGAGGGCATATTTCCTAAAATTTATCTAAAAAATAAAGGAGTTTATTTAGTTGCTCTCACAAAATAGATTTTAAAGGTAGACAAACATAAACACTTCTCCCTCTTTTATAGCTTTTATTGACTTTTGATTTGTTCTACTACAAGGCATAAATAGCATATCATTGAAATTACTCCTTTGACTATGTAACATTTCCTGGGAATCTATTAAAGCCTGTTTTGTGACTTTTCAAATTATAGTGCAATACTTTTTTGCTCATTAAAGCTCCTTTCAATTTGGTTGTTTATATTATTTGGGTAGTTGTTAGAAAATTCTTATGTGGTACTTGTTCTTAACTTTAAATAGACTCAAGACTGATTACGAATATAGTAAAAATCTATTTTCCTTCCACAATAAAAATCTAAGAAGAGAAAATGTGCCAGTGTTCATTAGGGGAGATTTTGCAAGTATATTAAGAGAATTTCATTGTCAACAGTGGGTGTATAACTCCAGAAAGGATTGTGACATAGCGCATTCATCTGTGAAATTCCATTTAAGCAAAAAAAAATTTTTGAATATATCCAAAAGACTTATTTTTATACTAATGTGCCAAACCCAAGAATATATTCAGAGGTAAAAAGGACAGTTTCTGTTTTCTAGGAGCTCAATACAGAATGTAGATTTTTCATACAACCCACTCACTAGAGAGAATAAATTCCAATAAAAGATAGAAGTCTTAACTTTTAAATAGAGTCTTTAAAGAATGTAAGTAAGGTGCAAATTAATTCTGGTGAGATAAGTTTAGGAGCTAGAGAACAATTTGGAAATGGTGGGAAGTGAATCAGGGCAGGCCATCAGGAGATACTCAGCATAGAGAACCACCTGGACACTCTATTTAGATATAGAATATTTACCAAACATTTAAATGACCTAGGGTTCCTAGATCAGGTAGGGGAAGTAACCGTTTTGAAGTCTGAGATCTGCACTTTACTATTTGTGAATTATCATCCAGAGGCATATGTATTAGTCAGGTTTCCATCACTGTGACAAAATGCTCAAGATGAATAACTTAAAGGAGGAAAGGATTATTTTGGCTCATTTTCAGAGTTTTCAGGCTGCAGTCAGTTGGATATGTCGCTTTAGGCCTGTGTTATCACAGTACAGCATGACAGGAGTGTGTGGCAGAGGAGATAAATTCATCTCAAGTTGACTATGAATCAAAGAGACAGAGGAAGGGGCCAGGGTCCTAATATATCCTTCAAGGGCTCACCCACAATGACCTAACTTTCTTCCACTACACTCGCCTTCTAAAAGTACCACCTCCTCAAAGTGGCATGCTGAGACCAAGCCTTCAACATGTCTACAGACATTTATTTTATTGGTATTTTTGTTCCTTTGGTTTGTGTTTTCACTTTTTCTCTTCTCTTTTTGGCTGGTCATGTGCTATCTTCATTCCTTTGTCCATCTGATTTCCTGTTGGAGCTAACTCTTCTCATTTTGGTTTATTATGGTCTGTCTATAATTAGGGGCATTGTCATGGAAGGAAAATTAGGTCAATGGATACTCTCCTCCTGCAGCTTAAAACTTGATCAGAGTATTGGAGAGACCGAAAGTGTTTGAACCTTGGCTCTTTACAAACAGTGGTTACATGGTCTGTACTGTTCCATTCATGAGACCGTTGTGGGGGTTTCTGCTTCTAAGTCTTTTTATTCTTCCCTGTAGTTCAGAATTTTAGTGAATTAGTGTGAATGGTTAATTTCCTACTTAATGTCACCCTTTGCTTAATTTAGCCACATATAATATTTAATGCTTTAAACCCAAAGAACCGTAACTGGTGTACTAATCAAGTTAACAGATAGAAGTTGAAATTTTTGCCTTGAATTTTAGAAGAGTTATTTAATTTCTAGATATCAGGGCTTGTATTCTATCAAATGGAGATATTAAAACCTGCTTGAAAATTACTTGGGACTATCAGGCAAAATAGTGATATACAGCACTCAATGTGAAGCAAGTGGTCAGAAAAGGTAATGAATATACATATAAAAATTATTCCCTAAATAAAGCTCAATATCTGTGTATAAATTTTTCACCTCATTACACACATGAAAACACATACTTTTACATTCATAATTTCATAATATTCTTTCTCTGAAGTTTGCTTAATGAAGGAAGAATGTTCCAAGACTAGGGAACAATGTGACTGAAGTAGACTCTACCTTTTATCTCTATGAAAGCTAGAACCATGTACTTGGGTTCAGACTTCTTCTAGTGGCGAATATGTACATAAACCACAAAAACAAAAAATTCAGCCAGAGCCACTGTTTGATAATAAAAACAATATTTAAGGCCTTATGATTTATTTAGAAGAAAAATATAATTGTGAAGCTTCTTAGAGTCATTGTATGTGTACTTTAAAGCAAGTTTCAATCCTACTACAGTGCCTCAAATGTAACTTTTTTCAGACCTACTGTATACACACAACACATTATATGTGTGCATATACACAAATACATGGTAAAATATGCCAAGTGTATTATATATTCACATACAATGTATATTTCATGTGAATATATTCACATGTGTAATCTAATATGCTTATGTCAAAAAGTGTATATTATATGCATGTATAGATGCGTGTGTGTGTGTGTGTGTCTAGGAAGTATTGTGATTTTCCTTTTCTCTCTTTTCTGGAGTCGATTTTTGAAACATTGGCACACTTAGAAAGCTGTAAAAGTTCATGATAGGTTTCTTGGTCAGGACTTTTATAAGGCATAATACGGTCTTTAGCCTCTATGTTCTTGAGATAGGAGATGAAGGGTAGGCCATTCCTGAAGCTCCAATTATAGTTTTTAGATTTCTTTATTATTTGTCTGGAGCTAATTAATATATGATTTTTAGCACAGAATTTTATCATAATTTGTACTTTCATGGAAAATCTTGAGTGGTTTATTTTTCAGGTTGTTTCTTACCTACAGATGGAAGAAAATATTTTGCCCCTAATGAGAGAAGTATAGTGCAAAATTATTAATGTTTTGAGGACTTCTGACCATGTGTATGTACCCTAATTAGAGCTATTGATAGAAGACATTTACTATGTTCTAATGTGAGTTGTCAGTGTGTTAGTCAGCTTTTCATCACTGTGACTGAATTACCTGACAAGAAAAACTTAGAGGAGGAAAAGCTCATGTTGGCTCACTATTTCAGGGGATTAGTCCATGGTTGTTGACACCATGGCTCTGGGCTCAAAGTGGGGCAGAATGACATAGTCAAAGTGCATGAGGAATACTGCTCTACTAATGGTGGCCAAGTAGCGGACAGGAGCTAGGAGAAAGTACATTAGGGAAGATGAACCCTTTCAGGTCATGCCTCAAGTGACCCACCACCTCCAGCCATGCCTCACCTACCTACTATCTCCAGCTAGTCCATTCAAACTAGGATGGACTAATAAGTTATAACTCTCACAACCCAGTCATTTCACCTCTGAATATTCCTTCATGAACACAAAAGCTGTTGAGGGACACCTCATAACATGAGACTTTTATTTCCTGATGGAAGGAATTTTGTTTCTGGGATTATGTTGATCAGATCCACATAAATTACGGGAAAATTTCTTTCATTTAGTGTATTTCCAAAACATAATTATCTGTTTTTAATGATATCCAGCTGACCCACACAGTAAAAAACCATTTAAATTTTAATGTTGAAAGAAGTGCTTAATTTTACTTAGACTAACAGAGAATCTACAATAATCAATCAATCACTGTTATTAGATTGATTACTCCTAAAATAAATGTTTGAATAAAACAGGTTAAATTTAAATGAAAGTATGGATATATTAAAAAAGTGTGAAGTTATAAACTACAACAACTTGAAGAACACCATTCACAGTTCATAAGTTTTGCCATTCATGCTATTTTTTTTTTTTTTTTTTTAGAAAGGGAGAAACAACTTTATTTAGTTTTTCACATGGCCTTAGTTGCTCCAACACTCAGTTGCGTATGTGGTGCTGGGGTTTGAACCCGGGTCCTCATGCTTGCCAGGCAAGCGCCGAAACCACTTAGCCACCGCTCCATCCCCCATTCATGCTATTTTTAAATCAAAATCTAGGCTCACGGATGTCATGTTTCCTTTGACAATTTGTCCAGCCTGTGTGGCAGTAGAGCTTGAACCTTAACACTAGTTGTTGTCAGAGCTTGAAAAGTCCATTTTTTAAAAGGAACTAATATTTGAGTTAATATTTGATAAAAAAATAATATAAGGATTCAAATGGCAGCATTTGAAGTAATAAGAATTTTAACAAAATACTGAAAGAAGTGAGGTAGGTAAATTTTCCATTAAGAATATTCCTTGGAGAAAAATTAGGAACACTAAGTCTCACAGGAATTTTACATATTTCCATCTGTAGGGAGAGATTGCAAATATCATGACTTCCCAAGAAAATTAGGGGAAAAGGGCAAAAGTGGCTTTTATGTAGTATATATAGTGATTTACCTTAGAAATTTCACAGTCTCACACACACACTCATGCATACACACGAGCACACACAATTTAAATATTTTGTTCTGTTTGATATATGTCATCTAGAAAATTTTAGTACAAACTATGTTTTGCTCAAAAATTTATGTGATTAATGCATTGATTTAACCTCCCTGTGTCGACTGCTGCTAGGCAGATTCTGATATTATTTATTTTTATTAGTTTATAATATGTCAATTTTTCTTGCTTATCTGTCAACTCCCAGAAAAATACATAAATCAAAAATGTAGCAATGTGGACACTAACAAGGCATAATTATTGTAGGGTCTGTCCTTTAAAGAAAAAATACAATTACCTACCAGAATGCTGCTGGGATTAGGTCAGAATTTGCATAATACCAACTCATATTTTCTTAACAATTTTAATATCAGACAATAGCTTTTGCAATTCTATAATCTCTTATTATTTTCTAGCTTTATTTTGGGATACTAAAACAGGGAGTTCAGTCAAAACAAGATAATTATTAGAATTTAACCCACAGAAAACTTTAATTACTTGGTGGCATATTGTTAAGATTAAGTCAGGTTTTTATAAGTTTTATATATTTAAAGTAACACAAGGCAATTAAGCTTGGCTAAATGTAATTTTTTTACAGTTAAATGTATTCATTTTTCTGCAGATAAACATTTAATAGAAAATACTTCAATCATGAGTGAGCTTAAAGAAAAAATTCTACTTCAGCATAATTTCTAAACAGTTCTAAGACTGGTGTTACTATGCAGTTAGAAGATGAACAGTCAAGAGATGATGAAAATTTGAAAATATTCACTGCTATAAAATAATAGCTGCTAATGTGGAGGATTATGAAATACCCAGTAGCAGAATAAGGAACAAATAGATCCTTTCTGAAGTCCTAAAGTCAGGGGGGTGGGGATGTGGGGTTAAGTAACTGTGATATATTTATAGAGGGCAAGGGATCACCATAAAATAAAGCAGCAAATAGTAAAGAAGTCAATGTAAAAGAGAGGCCGGGGATTTAGGGTATAGAGATCATAAATTTCCATCGATATAAACAGCCTGTGTACCTCAAGAGTTGAGGTTTAGCAATAATTTCAGGTCTGACCTATAGGCCTTCCCTGTTCACAGTGCAAGCACCATCAGGATACCAGCTAAGGAGGTGCCAAAAAAAAAAAGAAAAGAGAGAAAGGAGAAAAAAAATGCTGCAGATCTGTGTGATTTACACATTTAATCATCCCCAAATCCATCCCAAACACAACAGCACAGTAGTTGAGAGAAGATTTTATTGTCTCACTAAATTACAGTTAATTCTTACCAAGGCATGTCCTCTAAACAAGACGGGTGAATGATGCCTCCTCCACCACGTTCTTACAAAGGAAAAATGGTAAATTTTTATGCATGCTTCTCAGGAGGTCATTTGCCCTTTATTTTACTTACACATTTACATGTTTTAATTTTAAATATGTGCTTTAAAGCCTGCCTAAAACTTAGTGGATTAACACAACCTTGTGATAAAATGAGCTTGTTTAACGGTTTAAGAGATGCAGTAAAAGCAAAGAAATCAGCATAAAAGAGGAACTATGAAGTATTTAGCCTTTAAGAATTACTCTGAAATGGAATATTGAGTGGTTTCAAAAAGAATTTAAGCTGCGTGAGGACCCTATTCAAAGATATTAAACTTAATATCTAAGTACTAAAATAAGCTTTCTGTTCTAAATTGTCACTTAATGAGAAAATTATATTATTTGTGTGTGCGTAATATAAACGCCTTTATGTATGTATAGATACATATGCAATTTCTATCTATGTATTTTCCTACAGTCTGTTTTGGAGACAGAATGTGCTACACACACACCCACATCCACACCCACACAAAATACAAGACCAGAACAGGCAATGACTAACTTGTCTAAAGGAATGTGAACAGTGCCCAAATGCAGACTGAATATGTTCACTTGAGTATTCCAGGATAAGCTTTTACAAACACATTTCTTTTTCAAAAGAGTTCATGGATTCATCTATATTATTATCTTAACATAAAAATTATAGGCGTTTGTTTTATGTCGTTTGCCTCTCTAAGAAATGAAATGCATCAGGCAAGTTTGGAACGGTCTTTCAAGTCACACAGTGTATTGAAGAATTCCCATTGCCCATCTTGGCAGGCCCTGGAGTGTAGGGCTCTTTTCTTCATCCACTAGGTTGCACTGTTGTACAGAAAACAGGAAAGAATGTTTGTGCCCTGCGACTTAGGAATAGCTGCATGCAGTGAGGGACCTTGTAAATGCTGTTCTACTGTTCACTAACAACAAAAAGAAAGAAGATCAGGATAGGAAGAGTGGCATTTGAACATGTTTTCTATTTCCTCAAAACCAGGTACACTGTACTGGACTTTGGGTATAGATTCCTTTTAGCTAGACAAAGGATACTAAATTTTATTATTGGTAGTGAATGGAAGTTAGAGAGGCATTTGGTCAGCACTCTTCATACTAGGATATAAAAGCACATTTAAATATTTCTGGAAATGTTAACCCTTCTAGGAAGAAAAAATACTGAATTTCTCTTAAGTTTTCCTTTGCAATCAGGCATTGTTTAAATGTACAATTCCATGAAGTCAAATTACAGTTTTGCCTATTGGTGTCATATTCCATATTGAAATGGCTAATGATTATGTTTGAATAAGTAACTATGGTTATATAATTTATTCATTTCTCTTCCATGCCATTATTTTAACTATTGACCTTTTTATGAATGAATGAATGAATGAATGAAGTACAGTTCTATTACTGTAGCTCACATTATTCAAACCTTATTAAGGCAACGTTTCTAACATTGCCCTTGTATCTGTTGGCATAGTTACCTTTCTACATATGGGCTGTACTTTATCAAAGAAATTACTTACAGAGAATCTAGTAGGAAGGAGAAAAAAGGCAACTCCTTTGAGTTCTGGTGTAAATCACTGGGAATTTTTGCTTCATGGATTAACACCTCTTGGATCCCTCATCTCTTCAGGGCAGTAAGCTGAGACAATCATAATGAAGACCAGAGCTATTGGCTACCACCATTGCAAAACTATGGGGGGAGAACAGGTCATCAAAAAGACCTGAGTCTGGAACTGGTTATTTTAGTTGGCTTGATATAAGTCTCACATTTGGTAATTGCCCTAGTTTAAGGTTTTGAATATTTTATTGATAACTTTCAGCTACCTCAGTAACTTCTTATCATGTAATGAAAGTGACAATGCAAAGTTGATAAACTTTTGGTCCAAAGGGCACAAGGGAAAAACAAATCCCAGAAATTATGCAGACATATACCACATGCGGATAAACACACAGATGACACAAGCTTTGGAGAAGAAATTATGTTTATGAAAAATCATGTCTTGGATCTGTGTGTTTGAAATTTTCTCCAGAAGGCTACTTTACCTAGGCTTCTACCTTTAGATAACTATTCACTTTTATCTGTTGCAGGTGTATAGATTATACTGGGTTCTTAGGAATTTCTAGAGAATGACACTTTACTGCTTGATTTTACTGTCAGCATTGCCTTTAATCGTTGTCATTGTCTACATATTGTGGTTGATCAACTTCCTTCCAGTTCTGATCTAAAGAAACGGAAGTTAATATTTTCTGTGTACTCAATAGCTTTATAAATGTATTGTCTAGCATTTTTTTCCCTTTTGTCTCTCGTTGAAGGTGCTGTTTATTCAATATTTAAAATATAGCATGCAAAGTATCTGAAAGATGGTTTCCATCCAATAAATATTGAGTGACAACATACATATATTTACTGGGTAGTTACAATTAGTTGAGGCTACTCTATATATCCATTGCCCTGGAAAGCATTTTATATTTTCCAAGTTAGTGGAAAGTAGATTTAGTGTTTGAACTAAAATATCTTGTTTCTGCTATTAACATTCTGAAAAATAAATATTTTTTCATTTAAACTTTTCCGAGACTCCAAGCTCAGTCAACCTGTAAACATATTTATTGAAGGTTTACGATATATGTTTGTTATGTTTTGGATCTTTTATTTCTTCTGAGAGCCTCCTATGTTAGGCAATGCTGCAATGTTCAGAGGTGAGATGATTAGATTATAGAGTTGCGACCTCATTGGTGGATTAATTTATTTGATGGATTAATAATTTCAACGCGCTACTGGGTGGAAAACATTGGCAGGCGTGACTTGGCTGGAGAAGGTAGATTACTGGAGTTATCTGTCCCTGGCTTCTCTCTCTCCACCCCATCCCCTCATCTCTGTGCTGCCTGGTAGCCTTGAGCTGAGCAGCTTTCTTCCACCACACCCTTCTGGAAAGATGTTCCACTTCATCCCAGACCAAGAACAACACTATTATTGGCTGACCATGGAATAAGACCTCTGAGACTATGAGCCAAATAAACTTTCTTCCTCTAATTTGTTCTAGGTACTTTGGTCACAGTGACCAAAAGCTGACTAACACAATACTAACTCTAATTAGATTACACAGAAGCTAGAAAGCAGAATTGCTGACTTTTAGACATGTATGAGAAAACTAGGGAGAGATTCAACATGTACAGACTGAAAGTGTCTGAAAGCAACAAAAAATAGATAATATATCATATAGGACATGTTCAAGTTCTCTCCACATTGTGAGAGAGATTATTGTTGGACAACAATTTATTAACAATGAATTCAGGATACCAATCATTCAGCAAGTATCTATGTTCCTTCTGCCAAAACTGGCAAGGCACTAAAGTAAAAGTCATTGAGTTTAGCGGAATTCATTAAATTTCTAAGGCAGGTAGCAATCCAGGATTCTGGAATGAAGTCAAAGAGAAGAGAGGAAACCTCATACCAAAGAACAGATCTTAAGGAAGTGGTAATTTCAAAGTGGGCATGAAAAAATAGTTATATTTTGTCTGTTGAGGCTTTTGATAGATGGGTAGGATGAAAAATCAAAATTTATACAGTCAGTGTTTGGTCATACTGAAGGTTCCTATGCAGGAAAATATGAGTGTCTAAAAAAATACTCATTGCTATAGGAGATGTATTTACTGAGGTTGACCATGGAGGAAATATCACCAACTGGTCCTCTAATTTTTTGAAAGCATAGCAAGCTTCCTAACTATTCATGAGTTCTCGCTAATACATTTTAGAGTAATATCTGATTGTATAGGGTCATCCTTTTTAAGATGGAATGCTGTCTATAATCATGGTGTCATTAGTACTTAGCACTGTAACATATTTCATGCTCACTAAACACTTGTGTGATTAAAATTATTTTGGATTTCTGGTCCAGACCTTAAAACTGTCAAATGATTCCAAATATATCAATATTAAATAAGTGTTCCCTGGTCATTATATATTTTCCTATCTTAAGTATTGACGTTTTCTGCATTATTAACTTGATCCATGCATTCTCAGTGGAGTGAAATTATTAAAATATGTATTTAGATAAATATATCTCTGATATCCAGAGCTAACATTTGTGTGAATCAATCTGTGAATTTTATTTTTTTAAATAAAAATGCTTCTAATTTATCTGGAATCTGATAAATTAGTGATTTAATTTAATTTAATAAAATAGTGATTTAATTTAAACATCTACTAAATGCACAGTGAATGTAAATATGAGCTGTATAAAAGATGATAGATATGAGATTTGGGCATTTGGATAGAAACAGACAACATCTAAAAATATGAGTATGAATTCTCCATCAATCTCAGATGATCACACATGACAGGAATACCAATTGCATTTCAAATGCATGTGTGGATATGTTGGCAAATATGTAATATAAATATGTTAGGGTAAGTGGGAATTTCTGAAAATTTTTCATCATTCAGCATGGACTTGAAATCATTTTTTTTTCCTGTGTAAAGGAGGAAAATATCACAAAAGGATCATACTCTACCCAATGGAGAAGTGAATTAACTGATTTGATTGACCTAAAAGCACAGTGGACAGATGTATCCAAGAAATAGAATTCAGAAAAATATGCAATTGGTATTCTCTTTACCAGTTAAAATTGGCTTATGATTTCACCTGGTGCATTGGGCTACTGTTACTGATTTTGGTTTTGTGAGGGCACAATTCAAAATTTATAAGGAGTTGGCTGTTTTGTTTGTTTTAAATAATTTGGAAGTTGGGCTAAATCCTGATGCCTCTCAAGCCTTGAGGAAAGTATAGAGTTCTAGGAATTAAAAAGAGTAACAATGGGGAAAGATGATAGTTGCATAATTTGAACTAGACCTTAAATAACCATTATTTTTGGGGGGGGGCGTGTGCTGGAAGAACTTTTTTTTCCATGTTTTTTTTCTTTGTGAAGACAGTTGCTCTTTAAAAAAAAAACTCTACATATCCTGTCTTCCCCATTCAGCACCACTAAGTCCCCACCTTTCCAGCAAATAGTTTGTTTTTTATTTGTAATTTAATGGTGATTCTGCCAGGGTATTCTTGTTAATAAGATATTTAGTGTTAAACATTTGATTAAGAAGATAGCAGATTGATAGAAGATTCCTTGTGGTTCTGCCCAATTATCTTTCCTGCCCTGTAGGTGATCAATATAGAGAATAAAAAGAACTCTGGCAGATACAGTTCCCTCCCATGTCCTTGCCTGATAGACATATCCTGGGATGCTAGGTGGTGAAGATACATAGCAAACCAGTTCAGTAACAGTGGTTCTGTGCTTCTTTGTATGAATTTAGGCCATAGCTAAATCACAAATATAAAAAAATAATTCCCTGAAAGCAGATAGCTATGGTGTTTTAGTGACACTGTATTTAAAATTTAGGTGAATATAACACACAAACTTTAAGACACGTGTACTTATAATTATTTGGAATGTGAAATCAATTTAAAATATAAATCAAAGTTAAAGTGTAATAGTTTTTAGTGTGCCACGTAATGTAGTTACTGCAGTTACAGATGTGATGATGGTCCTTCTACCCTCCGAATCCTGACCTTGGGCCTTTCTGTTCACCCTTCTGCCTTACCATCCCTCTGATTTTCCCCTTGACCTTCCAAGTGTAATTTCCCTTGGCTAAACCTACTTTATATTTATTATTACAACTCTCACTCTCTCTCTCTTTCAATCTCTTATAGAGGGAACAATAAGATGACTGATGGCTAGAAAATTAGCTCAGGGAACTCCTCTCCTCTCTCTTTCTCTTTCTTTCTAACACTCTTCTTCTCTCACATTCCTTGTTAGATTACTGAAAAAATCTAACTTGTGACCATCACAGACTCATCATGAAACCAGCACATTTCTGTCCCATTGCTACTCTGGCATGTCTATGGGATGTGACCAAGGTTTCTCATTAGGATTCAATGGGTGAGAATGTGTGTATAAAGTCCTGTGCACATTATGCATACAGAGTTACCACTCAAAGTATTTCAGTTATCTTTTCTCCTGTAACACCTCCCTGCTAGAATCGTAAAAACATATAAAGTTATCTTTTCCTCAGATTCTGAGAAAATTAAATCATTTTAACCTCTCACTTTTTGTGTTTCCTGAGGGGGGAAATGGCTGTGGCATCAACAAAATATGGTCCTTTTTATTAAGGAAATCATAACTATAAAAATGATAAATATTAACAATAGGAGACAAGTAATGGCAATAGAAAATAGAAGTAGAATTTTTTAAGCTTGAAAGGCTGAATTGGTCATACACCGAAACCACAGGGAAATAAATCATGGCTAAAATGTTAAATAGCAGTTAAAAAATATAATGTTCTTTGTTTGTAATTTCAAGCACTACAGTCTTCCATGTGATAAGCATTTGGAAGAATACTGTGATTTTTGCCTTATACAATTTTAAAATTTAAAATATCATTTGATTTCACAGTTTGAATTAAACCAATTAATGGAAGTCCTCTGCAATTCCTGAAAAGGTCAGATAGGTTTAAGAAGTGCCAGGTTAATATAACTCGTATGCTTTTTGAACCTCCTTAAATCTAAATGTTAAGTATCCTTAATAGACAAAAAATGCATTTGTCTAGATAAAAGGTATTTGTGTACAGCATTTATTGTATGCCATTATTTTTGATGGAGCACTGTTAGTATTACTATATAATTTCTTTGCTAATGAACTGGCAGTGACACGGGAGATCATGAAGACCCTGTGCAGCTGCTGTACACACTGCATAAGAAGCACTGCCATAATGGATGCTCCCTTCTGGAACACTTCGTCAGCGGTTCACATCACATAAGCAGCACTGCCATAACGGATGCTCCCTTCTGGAACATTCCGTCAGTGGTTTTGTCTTTATGACTTCCTTTTCTAAGAGAATGTCCAGGAACATTTTGCACATGTTCACTTTAACATCACCAGCCCTGCTTTCAGTGACATTTGGATTTCTCTAGATTGGAAATTTGTTGGAATTTGTAAGAAGGTCTTTCTGTTTAAATTACTTTATTTTTGGTTGTTTAGTTTTTAGCAAAAATTAGCCTCCCATTCAACAAGGCTGTCCTAGTAAAGGATGTGAACTTTTAGACATGAACTTGTACGTTGAAAAGTTGAGACTTCAATGTCACTTAGAATCCTGTTTTCATTGGCCTTTTACAGTACTTTCCTAGGTAGATTATTTAAAATATTGAAATAGTTGCCAACATATAAAATTAGATTTGTGTGAAAAAGCAGATATGCAGCTTCTCTAAAAATGTAAGAATCTGTGATAGCACAAGATTTGCTTCCTTACAAAGCGACGATAAGCTAGAGGTGTGCGATGAGTTTTCTTTGCAGAAAGCATTCTCTCTCCAGGTTGGCCTAGGTCCCAAGCCAGTGCCCCAGCATTGTATCCCCATGTGAGTTGCTACCTGTCATGATCTTATCTGCACCCTGCTTATCTTATTTCCCCCCACTTCATTTATTTTTCATCTTCTTGACTTGTGTAGGCATTTAAGTTTGACAGCTACCCCAGAACCAATGTGAAAAATTCAAGAAGAGGAAGACGAATTTTTCAGCCAGTGGTCAAAGTTGGATTGAAATTTAGACCTGGTTAGTTCAAATGCCCATTTTCTATCTACCACAACACAACCTCTTAAAATTCTAGTCAAGTCACTCCGTTATTCATCATGTTACCTTATTGTATAGAACTCTTGACTAATCAAATAGTCAAATTGGAAATCATGATTTGAAGATCCTGTGGACCACATACACATCTTGATGAAGTGCACTAGCCCTTATAGATGAGATCATCGTCACCTCTTTTAATTTCTGGCTTTATCCCAAAGTTCTTTAAGGTAGGCTAGCATCCTTAATTTGCATATTAACAGGTAAGGATGGGACATTGTGTTGCTTTAGGAGTCAGAGATAATGGAGTGAAATGTTTGAGACCTTCACTATCTCACCTGGCACCTTGAAATCATCCCTAGGATAACATACGATTATGCTTCTGTTGTTTGCTTCTATAGGTGTTTCCCTCTCTAGGCCAGAATGTCCTGATACAATTTTCTATGATGATGAAAATGCTCTATAATATGTATTAATGCAATTAGAGAATCTACCCTAACCACTTGTGACCACTGAGTATTTGATATGTGACTAGAGCAGAAGAAGTACTGAATTTCAAGGGTTTTTAGCTTTAAATGTTCAAATACAAATAGCCACATGTAACTACTGTTACACAGATCAAGACTGAGTTTTTTTGGACCAAAATCTGGCCTATATATTTTTCTATCTTTGGCATCTTGTACAATATACAATAAACATACTATTGGAATGCATAAAATCAACATATAGGGATTGAGAATGTGTGGTAGTATGAAATCAATAAATTGAATGAGCATCAATAAGTTCCTTTATGGATTTGGAGAAAAAAGAGCACTTGCCTACTGTTGATGGGAATATAAATTAGCACAGTCATTATGGAAAATGGTACAGAGGTTTCTCTACAAAATAAATATAAAACTACTATACAATCCATCATTCTCAATACTGGGTGTATATTAAAGGAAATGAAATCAGTATATAGAAATGACATCTGCATTCTGATATTCATTGCAGCACCAAAATATAAAATTAACCTAAGTGTCCATTAACATGGTAAAGAAAAAGTGGTATATATACACAATGGAATATGAAGGGAATATTATTTGGCCTTACAAAAGAAGATTTTGTGTTGATGTCATTTGCATCAACACATACCCTTCAGAATGAACCTGGAGGACATTATGTTAAGTGAAATAAGCCAGGCACAGAAAGCAAATACCACATGATCTCCATTATTTGTGAAATACAAAAAAAAAAAAATATTGAACTCATAGAAGATAGCAGAATGTGGTTGGTTACCAAGGGCTGGGGTGGTTAGGAATAGATGTTGGTCAAAGGATACAAAATTTCAGTTTAGATAGGAAGAATGAGTTCAAGAGATCTGTTACATAATATGATAATTATAGCTAATAACATTGTATTCTGAAAAATCTTAGAGTAGATTTTAAGTGTTCTCACCAGAAAAAGATAAGTATGTGAGATAATGCATGTTTAGCTCAATTAGCCACTCCACAAGGTACATATTTCACAACATATATAAGGAGAAATATGTACAATTTTTGCCAAATAAAATTAATGGGTAAAGAAATTATTTTCTCTAGAAAAGAATATTGGAATATTTAGAAAGGGTTCAAATAGAAGACTGTAAGTTATAGCAGTGAGTGATGAATATCAGGATCTAATTATTTGTGTTTAACAGGACATTTTGAGTTCATTTTTTGTCCAGGGAATACACTAAAACTAAGGAGAAATTGGTCAGAGCAGAAATGACTTCATATATGACTACCTTAGTTTTTGATATGTCTAATATTAGGGTCCTGAAAACCGAGGTAGCATGGCCCACTTCTCAAACTATCACCAAATATCGATTATTCTTAGGGTATTGATTGCTTTAGATGAAAAGAAATAATTTCACAGTGGACTATTTTGAGGCACGTAATAATGGTATTCAGTGACATGTAGAATATTCCTTCTTGACTTGCCCTTATGCAGGTAAACTACAAAAAGAGTTCCCTATGCTGAAAATGCCTTCTAAATTTTGCAGTATTTTAATCAGTCTAATATTCTAGACTATTTTCTTTCTCAGGACTTAAAAAACGCAGGAAAAGTTTCTAAGAAAGGATATTTTAATATGTGAAATTTAATTATTCATCCCTATAAAAATACCACTCTCTATTCAGTGGGCCTGAGAATCACAGTGAATGAGTGAATGGGAATAGTATGGTTTCCGTAAAGCAGAAGGCATTGTCACAAGGTGAAATTGCTTGTTACAAAGGAAGACTAAGAGAAGTTGCTCAATAGGGACATTTCGTAGTCTCAGAAAAAATTCCTCATTTTTCCATTTGTCCTAATGTTGGACACCATGTTTTCAGGGCCCTTTGAAGAGCAGTTTTATCTTCAATGAATATCTGAAAATCTTTTGATTTCATGAGCTTGTATTATATTGGATGTTTTATGTAGCAGCTATGTGTGTGCTTGGATAGGACAGATAAGTAATTGAGATATTTTAAAATGTTTCCCTTGTTAGTAAAAGGGTGAAGGGCTCACTTCAAACTATTCTTTCCATTCTTAATAAGAAAAAAGTTGAGCCAGGCAAAGAAATAAGAAAACTGAAGGGTTATTAGACTTTAATGTAATGCAGATATAACCTGGAGGGATTAACTATTTTAGAGACACATGAAATTTCAATACTTATCTTTGAGGTGCCATTTTGAATTCCTTTCCACTACTTTAAAGTACTTCAGGTCTGTTTCTGCTTAAAAAATTTGAGTCAAAATAATTTCACATGAAATTAATTTTCTTTACCCTCAGGAGACTTGTGTTAGCTCAAACATAGTTAGAAATTAACAGGAACCCGTTTTTCTAGTTTTCTACCTGCTACTGATAGTGATACTTTTGATAAACATGATGTGAAAGTCTGTAGACTGAAGTTCAGTTTAGTCGATTAAAGTGTTATATTATTTTCTTCAAGATTTTTCTTATTAGTGTTCAATGATAGTAAAAAGTTTTAGTAGGCAGTGACTGTAGTTTTAAAAATCAAAGCAGTCCCCTGCTCAATTATAATGTTCTAAAAACTACTATTTCCTCCAGTAGATCACATCTACTCTTTTGTAATAGCTTGAAGATGATGCTAATGTTAGTGTGCGCTGATTCTTCTGATCTGACAGTTAAAACTACCCAAGCTGTAATTCAAATTGTAGCAAATACATTTAGTTCCCAAATGAACCTTGAATCAAGTTATGCTTGTAGAATGCTTGTCTTTGTTTATACAAAGCATGTGCCATGCATGCACCATTATTAGCTTTTCTGTACCTGAATGCACTTAAAAGTTAATTTAAATTCATTTATACTGAAGAAATGTGGAAGAAGGGGCTTCTACATAGGACAGAGTGAGAAGCTGGTGACCTATAATGATTTTCTCAACTACAAACTTACGTGACCTCCATTTGCATTTCTACTTACGATTCTCCGAATGCAAAGCTGTTTTTGCACTAAAAGTTGAAATACTCCATATAAGCTGGTGTTTCTACTGGCCTAAAATGTTACCAAATAAACTGTCAATGGATACCATGATTTTCTCTTGATTCCTTCATCCCTCGTTTATTTAAGATGTACATCCTGAAGTTAGGGGGGAGAGAGTAGTAATGCTCAATGTTGTTCACAGTATTTTCAGACTCTTTCAAACTCATTTAAAAAATATATATGAAAAGGCTAAATGTCTTGATAGCCAAAAGGATTGTTCCTTAATGATTATGGTCATGTTTCTTTGGGATGATAGTGACTTTATGGAAAAGCGTTAATTTACAGAAAATAATTTTTGTGTATAGATATATTTAATCAAAGCTATTTTCTTTGATATCTTCGTGCTTTGTGAATGCCAAAAATCAAGACTCTTCAAAAATAATACAATGGTTACACTATCTTTTGTCTTCCTTGTAGCCTCTGTTTTGAATACTACTGAAAATAAAATAGAGAACACTGCTACGTGTTAAATGAACTTGGCTAAGGAAGCAAAGACTGTATTTGGTTAAAATTACCAGAAAATTAGTACCTTTGTTCTCTCTTATGATGTATTTCTGAAATGATCACAGAGAGAATTCTGCCTTTTAAAGGTGTATTCATTTACTTCTCTGGAAAATTTATTCTAGATAAACCCTTCCATAACTCTGTGTGTGTGTGTGTGTGTGTGTGTGTGTGTGTGTGCATGCATGTGTGTGTGTACACTATTATATTTCAACTATTTGTTCTATGATACAAATAAAGTTTGTTCCATATATAATAAATTCTGGCTTTTGAGTGAAAGGGTTGGATACCTAGAGAATTTTTAAGACCATAAGTGACATTTTCAGCTTTTTCCATTATGCTTGATTTTTCTTTGTCATCCCTTTAACAAACAGCTGTTAAGCTTTCTTTAATATTTATTTAACAAATACTGGTTGGATACCTGAATGTATAAGAACTCTCCTAGTTTTTCAGCACATAGCAGTGAAAAATTAGATCAGCTCTCTATACTCACAGAATTTAGGTATCTATCAACTCGTGCACATGCCTGTGTGTGTGTGTTTCAGAGTCTTGCTTTCAACATATCTTTAATAACGAGTAAGTTTACCAATTTTGATGTTTTATTTGGATATTGGGATATTCTTTAGTATCTTTAAATTTCATAAATTTTATTTAATAAATATCAGCTAAGGCACGGCCATAATTGTTGAGCTATCTTGCTTACACTAAAACGTTTTTAAAAGGAGCAGCTGCTTCTCCTTCCTGTTTGTGGCAGAGCAACCATTCATTTTCCCATAATAGATACTTCACTGCTTTCAATTCGAAATTCCCGATAGCAGATAACATAACCCAATGAATACTTCCTTTTAAGATAATCTCATCAAACCTTATTTTCCTCCAAAGAAGATACTAATTTGCTTTCAGGGCTGTTTAATGATTAAATGTTATCAAGTAGGTGAAAATTCTTGGCATATCATGAAATAGTATTTTTCCCTCTTTAATTTGCTTAGCTGGTTTCATGTATAGCGACTATTCATCTTTTTATCCAATTTCTGCTCCATCAAGTCACATAGAAAAAAATAATAATTTAAATTATTTATGCATTTTAAGAGTTTTTTTTCTTATGACCAAACTTCCCTAAATCTTTCAAATTAAAACATTTCCTCACTAAACAGATAGCTTGAATCTAATGGGACATTAGTTTTTCCCTGTCAATATGGTATGAATCAAAACTCAACACTCTAAAAGTAATCTGATTTGTGCAAGGTAAAGTCAGTGGATCATTTTCCTCATTCTGGCAATTGGATGTCTGGAAAGGTAACCTTATATTAGAAACATTTTGAAGATAACCTAAGCCATACCTTTTATGCATTTTGAATTTATTATAAAAGGTATCTTTTATTTCTTTTCATATGTATTTCTCTAAAAACTGATTTTCCCCACTGTTTACTCGTACAACTGATTTTTGAAAGAAAGAATGCTTTTATATGCTTTCTATTTCAGTTAATTATTAATTCAATATGTTTATGGATGCCTTCTATGTACTGATAGAGGGTTCAAGGAAAATAAAGACATCTTGCCCATCTAGAATTCACATGTGAATGGGGGCATGGGTATAGGAAGCCTAAAATTGGTGCAGTAAACAATCATGTAAGTCTCAAAGTATCCAACAACGGACCTACCTCTGAGAATTTGAAGGCTTGGCTTGAATGCTGAAAAAAGTGTGTAAGGGGCTCAGCAAATGAACATGGAGGGGTGAAGTGAGGTAAGAATAGGGACTGAGGATGAAGTAGAGGCCCAGGTATGAAGAAGGGAAAGTCCTCACGGCTGTGGCCTGGCAATATGACTGATGCTTGAGGGGATCTGAGATTGAAGGCGAGGTTAATCAGAAAGAAATCGAGCTTAAATGACACAATAAGTACACACATTAATGGTTTATATTTACCTGTAAGAGAGAGGGAGTGAAAAAGAAGATTAGATCACGAATACATTTTCCAGCTTTTAGAATGTTATACATAGCTTAGAGTGCAGAATGAAGTTAGGGAAAGTAGTCAAGGAGAAACCAGTGAAGCGGCCATAGGAATAATTTGTATGACAGATAATGAAGAACAGAATCAAAGTATTGTGTTTGATTATATTATTTTGCATATTTTACATGCAAAATTATTTAGTAAAAGATAACTTTTATCTACTACCCTAGGATACCTTTCTGCTAGAAACAGAAATATTATGGTTGACTGACCACAACTTTCTATCCCTGCTACAGCTAGAAACCCACCCAACTTATCATTCTGCTCATATCTCTGAGATTTTTCTGAGCGATCTAATAGAAGTATGCCATTTTTCCTGTTTGAAGTATGTGTTTTTATAATTTCAAAGTGGACACTTTAAGTTCCATTACAAAGAGTAATTTTGAATAATTACATAGACTAACAGTAACCTGTAAACATTTTCCAAAAAATAAAAAGTTGTGTATATTGGATTATGTATATATACTACATGCATATGATATTGATGCTCATATGTCTCCAGTACATATTGAAATGATTTTACTTTTACTTAAACTTTAAATGGAAAATTATTCATAAAGTATACCTTTGGTTTGTTCAATCCTTTGGAAGTTTATAAATATTAAAATACAAATATAAGACTCACTTATTGGTATTTTTATTGGAGCTTTATGATTATACATAGTAGTTGGGTTCATCCCAACAAACTGGTATATGCATCTAAATCAAATTAGGTTCATGATTCCCCCCATTTACCCTTCCCCTTTAGCTGTGAATAACATAATTCTAGTATGTGAAAGGACCAATTTCTTAAAGACAACAGAACCAAATGAAGCAAGAACCAGAATATGACTTACATTTACCTTGATATTAATCTTCCTAAGTCATTCAACTGAATTTCATCACTTTAAATACCTTTACAGTCTGCTATTTCACTGAAAACTAAACCTTTCAATTGAACAATATAAAAGCAATATTGTAAAATCTTAGAAGGCTCATATTTTTATATTTCCAAATCTGAACTCAGAACAGAATTCCAAATAGTTTTACAGAAACCAGAACTTTTGCTGCTCTGGCTAAAAAAAACCACACACACATACAAATGAATTCTTCTCTGTAATAAGACTAAATAAATAGTTGGTGGATTTTTTTTTCTGTCCTAAGCCTTTGCTTTGTTTCTAACTCTCATTCATTCTTAACCATCTCCCTGTCTGCTGGTCTCTTGTCTTTTCTGAGTCTCCCACCGCGTTTTCCCCTATTTCTCGACTTTCTTGTTTCTTTTCTTCTCCAGGCATCCCCCAGGCCCATGCCACTCTGGAATCTTCATTGTCTCTTATCCTCTAGCAGTCCACTTAATATGCCTACTCTCTCTCTCTCTTTCTTTTAATATTTGCATATCAGTTCTTCTCTTTCTTCACTTGGGTTATTTCTTCAATTACTTTTTTATTTCATTTCTTATTCCTCTGTTGCTTTCTCTGTCTCTTTTACTTTGGATTCTTCTTAAATGTACTTTCATTGATGGATATATATATCCTCTCTTTTGTCCTTTCTCAACTTTCCCAATTTTAACTTTGAATTTCCTCCTTGAGTCCAATGATGTGTTCACATTTTCTGTCTTGATTCCCCAATTTTTTCTCATTTTTCTCCTATATATCTTATCATCCAGTTAGTAAGTCATAGTGACAATACAATAATAAAATAATTTCAAGTATCATTTCAGTGAAAACCTCATGAAAGTTTTCATTTTTCATTGTATTATAGTTACCTGGTAAACTTCAATGGATGAATCAGAAGTATTCTTTTTTTTAAACTAACAATTCATTCAGTTTTAAGATTTTAATATGTGTTGCCTGTTCATCTTTCTATAGCCACCTTAAGAAATTTAACTCTTTGCTTAGAAGACAGAAATGATATTAGTAACAAAGTTCGTAAACTGAATTCAGTATGTTCTTTGATGGAATTGATTTACAGTTTTTTTTTTTTTTTTTTTTTGGCTTTTGTCCTGTGATTCAGGGAGATGTTAACCCAATCCACATGTTTTGTGCATGAACACCAGAAGGCTTTCTCCTTCACTGGGGAGGGGGTGACTGAATTTCTCAGGATGGATAGGAGGGATAATAACAACGATCTCTCTCATCAAACCTTATTAAGCTCATTCCAGCACATGATGCTACTTTATGCCCGTCTGAGAAGTATTGCCTAGAAAACTGTTAGTAATGAAAAATTTGCAACCTTATTGTCTTTAGTTGCTCCAGCAAATTAGTGCACTACAGTAATCCTACCTTCATTTGGCATTCAGGCATTTTGTCCTTTGTGATGTCCCAAATATGTGGTAGAATGCTTACCATGGCTTCACTGATGAGCTACAATATATTCAGGATTAACAAGACTGAAAACACTACGTTGCTAAAATGCTATGCAAACATTTGAGAAGTTTGGTACAGCTTCTGTAGTCTTGTGACAGAAATGCTTTTAGCCTTTTGAATTGTTACTAGTGCTTAAAATAGCAGATTTTCCCTTTTCTATGCTATGCTACGTCATGAAGTGTTATTCATATAATGCACTGTAATGAATACAGTTTTAGTTCTATTTTGCTTTTTGCTTAAAGGAAATATTTAAATGAACATACACATTTATATATGGATAAATATTTGCATACACAATTATTAAAGATTTCCTCTTTCTGCCTCAAAATAAAAAAGAAAGAAGAAAGCCCTTCAGATGCAAAAGGATAAATAAAAATATGTATCAGTTGTATTTTCTAAATTCTTAAAAGAAATTTTAATTGTGGAAAATTGAAGTCAATTATTGGGATAATTTTAGTGATGTTTTAAAACATACAGATATTTTTAAAAACCTTTACCTCTTTGTACCTATATCCATTTATTTACCTGACAATTTATATGTTGGGTGAGACTGAAAGCAGTCTGTTCTGACATTTGGAAATACACACACATATACCTACCCATGCAGAATCTTTTGGGAGAAGACTTGGAAAATGGATATTGAACAATAATTTAAAATAAAGCATGCATCCCTAATAACATGCAATTTAAAAAATACAAAAATAAAATCTCCATTCTACCAAGAGAGGGGAGAAGATACTGTAGGCAAATGGATATTTGGATATTGCTTTCAGGGAGTGTATGATGACATAAAGACTTCACCACTCCAAGGAAAGGGGGTGGGGGGGGGGAGAGAGAGATCGGGAGAGGACTTTCAGTTTTAAAAACTAAGTCTACAGTTTTGCAAAATGAGTAGCCTGGCATTGTCTCAGGAAAAGAAATAATAATGTTGCTTCACAGATGATACAAAAATCAAAATGAAATGTTTTCTTCATGGAGAAAACAGAGATGAAGTCCCTTTACATTTTTTATATTTCTAAATATACTTCATATCTCCTCATTTTATTAACACTGGTCTATTCTTGGCTAGCTAAATAATTTTTGACAGACATTGAATCGTATGATTGATTATTGAAAAGCAAATGTCTCAACCACAATTTTGGAAGAGAAAAAATGAAAAGTTGCCAGAATGCAACACTGAAAATAGGAATGTTTTGTTTGATATACCATGATAATTTACCCCTTAATGTTTGTACTGCAAAAACCCACAAAATTGCCTACTAAATGTTATGTTTTCCAGAACCAAAAGAAACTGCAAGTTAAGCTCAAACTGAGTTGAGACAGATATACAACTTCATAGAGATATACAGGAAGAACTCAGTGGGCCACACAGTGTGCCAACACTAAATGCGCAGCAAAATGCTTTTTTTCTTAAGGTAGACTTACGCGTTCTCTCATGCTTTACTGTCAGCATGCAGAATACTGTTGCACTCAACCTAGTTCACGGTCTATGTCACAGCTCAACTTCTGATAGCACTGATATAAGAAAAATCATTTCTAAAATTATATAAGTACTTTGTCACTCTTCATTTACTTATTGAAGATAGAAAATCTTCCAACTTCACATAGTTTTAATCATGTGACTAAAAATTTGTGGCCCTCATTTTTTTCTGAAATAGTATACAATAGAAATTTTGATTCTTTAATACAGCTTTAAAAATATTGCTCCTTTTCACTACAATCGGTACAACTGCTAGTAAGAGAAATACTGCATAAGGGATTTGATGATCAGTAAATCCTTTGAGTTGGTGTTCCCATTTGCGCAAATCAATTCTCAGGATGTTTCTGACTTTAGATATCATTGATTTTCTTAAAAATAACAGCTATAAGGTTTATATTTTATACTTATAAGAAAGATTACTTTGTATCACTAATTCATCTAGTGTTTTTCTGTATTCAGAGGAAAGTTAGAAAAATTCACAGAAACTACGTGTCAAACCATAGCTACATTGTGATAATGGTATCTATGGGAACATGTTCTTAAGAAAGAAAACATGTAGGAAGTTTTTAAGAAAAATTGTAAAAGAAAAAGTTCCTATTTATGTCATATCCAAATTAGCTTACTGGTGTGATATATATGCAATGTATATGCATCACTTTGCTTTAATGCTACTTTAAATTTTTGCTTTTAAAGACTATTTCATCAAAACAGCAGCAACTGTATTGGAAGGCTTTCTTACTCTTCTTCTCATTTCAAACTTACGAGAACCACAAAAATGCTTTAGAGAGGAGAAAAGCAAAATGAAAAGATAATATAATTCAACCTGTGGAAATTTTAAGGACTTAAAATGTTGTCTTGAATGTTGATGAATATTGAAAAACAATGAGTCAGGGATGGTTAGAGTAAGAGCCACACGTGGCTTTCAGGACGTATTTGATACCACACATGCTATATTCTGCAATTCAGTCTGTGGTGCTGTGCCAGTTACTCCCAATATCACACTTTAACAAAGCATTGTTCCTGCTCTAGGTTTGGGAGCAGAAATGACTCTGATTCACTTTCTTGGCTTTGATGTCTCCAGTAGCAATTTATCCTGTTGTGTTAAAAGTAAAGGAAAAGCATTAAAAGAGGTGCATGCCAGAGATTTAGTTTCATAAACTCGTTATTTTTCCTTTTCTTTTCCTCCTTTCCTTTAGTCTTTTTTTCCAAGGGGAAAACTAGATTTTGTACTTAGGCATGAAAGAATCACAAAATGAGAATTTAAAATGATAAAAGCCGAATGGAATTTGTATTATTTCCTTTTCTTGCTTTGCCTTTGTCACTGTCATACAAATGTCAAGGAAGTAGGAATAAAACATCTCTGGCATTAGGCTTGAATGATAGCTCATTCGTATGACAATGACTGAATCGAGGACGGAACATTTCTCAGAATGTAGCCATTCTTATGGCAAAGATTATAATGACAGGGAGAAATGGTGCAAAATTAACCAATTCTGGAATCTTTATAAAGAAACCTTATGCATCTTCTCTAATATGATACCATATATTATATTAGCAAAGGAGTAAAAAGGGGGAGGAAAAAAAGAGCCTTCCCTAATTCCAAATCAAACTTGTTCAGAGCGATTCTTGCAATAGCCTTCTTGGGAAGATCTCTGTTTCGACCAGTAGATGTCGCCCTAATCAACAGAAACACTTGTGGAGAATTGCTACTATGACGCTCCAACCCTACAAAATACAATGGAAGAAAAATGGAGACTCATCCACTATTATATATATACACATACACATATACATATATAGTTATGTGTATACATTTTATGTATATATAATATGTATTTATAAAATTCTGGATAGTTTGGATTTTAATTTTCCCGAAAGAAAGTATGACCAGTTATCTTGGTGGCCATGGCTTTAGACAGTGATGCTGTTGGGACTTGTAACCACTGCTCTTCACTTCCCCCTTGGATTGATTGGGCTTGTTGCTCCCTTAGCTGGTATCTGGGATTGGTTTTTAACACTTAACTGGATTTAAAATGAATATGAGGGCTGCAGCAGTGGGCTCAGTGGTTGGAACCCTTACATGGCATGCATGAGGACCTGGGTACGAACCCCAGCACCACACACGCAACTGTCTGAGAAACAAAACAAAAAGATAAAAAAAATAAAATTTCTCACTGTCTTCAAAAAATATATACATATATAAAATGAATATGAAGTAGATTTGCAGGGGGAGGTGTCTTCTGTTCCTATTAGTACCTTTTAGAAGCTGTGGGTGGCAGGGGGAGAGGCCTGTTGGGCACATGCTGCCTTTCTTCTCTTACTCTGCAATGGAGTGAAAGGAATTGCTAGTTTTAAGTTCTCTTTCTCTGCCCACTTCAAATGCACTGCATCTAGACGTTATTATAAGTGTGTTGGCACATGTGTCCACATTCTAACATTTTGCTTCATTTGACAGATTTTGCAAACCATGTATAATAAATCAACCTCTTCTGAGCTGCATCAGCTTGAAATTGAAACGCCACACAAAGTACATTTCTTTTTATCCAAGAACTTCATAAAGGCTCATTTGTGCGCTCACAGTTCTGCCTCAGTTCGCTGAGTTAAGTTGCATAGTTTCAGAGAAGTTTCCAATCTAGAAAAGTTTATGACGTCATACTGCAGCCAGCAACATACACCTCCTTCCAGGAATTTTTCAGGCCTCCTTAACTGTCTTCTTTTTAATTAAATCGAGTGAATCAAGGCAAGAGTAACTTCATTCGTGTTTTTAAGCCACTATTTCTACATCTTTACTGTAAATGCTAAATAATGGATGGGCTCATTAATCTCAGTTGGGATGGACTCATTAATTGAAGCCAAATGTATGCTTCTCTGAGTCCTATTAGAGGAAGCTCCAGTTCCTGCCTAAGATGGCAGTGCCACCTTCGGCTCAACCTTACAGGGACTTTTAACACTGACTGAAATTCAGATAACCTGAGGTGATATGTTTAGCTGTCCTGAAGCTTGTCCTAAGAATGTTCTGGTTTTTTCTGTGTCCCTTGAAGTGCTGGTAAAGGTGACAGCCTCACAGATCTCTTTTGTTCCAGTCTAAAAAAATCAGTCAGATTTCCATTAGTCCTCATGGCTCTTTTGAACACCAGGCTTTTATTTCACACTTAAAAGAAAATCTGTCAAGTATTTTGGTCACCAAATATATCCTACCTACAAATGTCAGATGGTGATGATTAGATCCTATATACTAGAACCCATTTTTAAAAAAATCCAGTTTTCTATCACTCTAATTCCATGCCTTTAAAATAATGACCATTATTTGTAATACTTATGATATTTTGTATTCTGCTTGGACTGAGGCTCTGAGGAAAGGTTGGCTGGTGGGGATATGCAATGCCTGACATCCTCTAATGGGAAGAATAGAAGCAAAAAAAGGCACATAAAGCTTTTGTGTTTTCTCCTAAGATGTGGAGGTGAAAACATTTAGAATAGTAGATGAACTCATTTTCTTCGCGATACAAACAGATACAGCTACTCCATAATTGTTTTAATCTGAATATAGAATTTACTACTAATTGTAAGAAAAAAAACAATAGGTACTCTAAAGCGAAATGTGATGTTGTCCCTTTAAATTTCCTATCCTTTGCGGCTTCGCTTGTCTCTCTGGCTCCTAAGATTACCTGATCCTCTTTTCTGGAATTCTTTCAATTAGTTTTGGATCTGTCACCCTGAAGTCTCTGAAATTGCTTATTCTAAAAGATTTCAATATTTACTCTGATGACATTTTTTGATTCTCAGCACATAGGAATTCTTAGAAGTTTTGAATTTACTTTGTATCCTTTAGTCCATATAAATCTGGCAATCAAGATTTCTCACAGTTTAATTTGCTTTCTGTGGGGGATTTAAATGATATTATCCCAGAGCTTAGCCAACCACTTCCAGTCCCTAATCCTTGGCCTTACTCACTGTCAAAAGGCTGTTGTCGCTGTCCTTGGTTTAGTTTAACCCTGCTAGTTAATCTCTGACTTCTGCTAAATTGCCATCATGCTAAGAATCTGCAATTATAACTTCTCCTAAAAAAGAGAGGAAGGAAACCCTGCTCACAAAGGACGGTATGGCTAACTTGCATCACCTTATTTTTTAATTTAACCAAGAGCTCGGAAGAGTCACTGCCTATCCGCTGCAGGGATATTTGAACTGTCATCAGATCGGGAATGAATTTCGGTCGGGATTCACTCTTTCAGAGCGTATAAATTGCACTTCTTACACTTAGGAAGGTCTGGGTGTCTTGCGGAGGCGCTCAGGTTCTTTGTGGAGCTGCTTCCGGCTGGGCAGCTGCTGTGTCCAGCAGGAAATTTATTGAAATGTGTTTCTACCCCACCAAGGTTTATGCAGCATTGTTTGTTGGCTTTGTTTCTTAATTCCAGTTTCCTTCAGCTAGGACTTGTGAGCAGATTACAGCCCCTGTGTGACAGGGTACCTCACGGCTCGGGGTAGAAGGCTGCAGCGATTTATCCGTCAACATGCACGCAGCTGTGCAGGACACAGCGCTCGGCCAGGTACACGGAGGTGACGTGCAGATTATTTGCTCTGTCTCAAGAAATTTTATACAAGTTCTTTTCAGTGGATCTGTTTATTTGGCTGGCTGACTTACTGTGGGGAGATGGCCAAAATTTTCTGCAATTGAATCCAGATAAGACAGATTCCTTGTGATTGGATCTGATCCCTAGGTCGATCAACACTCTTCCATCACATTGAAAGTTGGCAACGCACTCACAGTACTGGTCTCTGAGGGGGAACCTTGGTTTTAGGCTTGACTCTTCACTGTCATTTATGAATTGTGTAAATACAAATATTAAATTGCCATATTTTCCTTTGAGAAATATAGCTGGGGTAAAGTCTATCATATCTGCTCAAGGCATGGAAGTGATGATTTCTGATTAAATCTTTTCATTTGTGCTACTGGAATTCCTTGTTAATTGGATGGATTAAATAAGACTTTTCTAAATACATATATTTCAATCCCAATTTCAGGGAAGTTATACAATATTTTAACTCTTGGAAATGATATATTGCACCCAATTTATACCCTCAACATTCTTGATAGTGCAATGGATTTAGGAGTCTTGGTGACAAAGTTATTGGCCCTTGTCCTCTTCTAGTTGCTCAGATAACTAAGTATACGGCCGGGTAGCACTGGAGACTGTCACAATGGAAACTCACAATTTTGGCTGAAATAGTGGGAAGAAGTTTGAGAATTTCAGCAAGAACATCCGACTGCCAGGATCAGAACACAGGTTATTTCTCATGTTACAACCACACTTCCTCTTGGACCTTGGCAACTGAAACAATCATGAGTACCAAGGAACTCGATGATGCTCAGCAAGGATGTGCATGACTAGCAATTGGTTCTAAGCAGAAGTTCACTTGCTGTTAATAAAAATACCCGAAGAGGGTTTTTATAGAAGTTGCTCGTAGTGCATGGTGCTTGATCAGTGTGCAAAAGTGTACAGATCCAACTCTGATTCTGTATTTCTACCCTGAGAATTATGCAAAAACAGAAAAACAAGGTGAAATGCCGTTTTCTTACCCATTGAGCCATTAGCATCAGATCCTAAAGGATTTCTTGAATGGGTCGAATTAAAATTTATATTTGTGGGAAATCAGTCTTCTAGATTCACAAAAGGCAGAAGTCTAGAACAAAGACAAACTGAAGAAATAGTCCTTGTGGCCATATTTACTTTCATATTCATTAAACAGGTAATTGATCTTAATAGTTTATTTTAACCCAACAATCCATAAATTTGCCACCCAAAATTTCCTTATATACAAAATAACATGATAAATAAATATCATTATTCATTATAGATCAAAGCTGTAAATACCCTAATGTCCATCAATAGGCTACTAATCAAGTGACGATGTACCAATTAAATGGAATATTATGCAACTAGAAAAAGTATACGAAAAATTTTATGTACTAAAATGGAAAATTCTTCATAAAGTATTAGGTAAAGGAAAAGTTGTAGTCATATGTTATTTTTGGTATCAAAATTTGGAGATTTGTTTACACTTGTATTAATGTAAGAAAATTATGGGAAGATACTAAAGGCCTAACAAAAGTAGTTATTTTGAAGGATATGGAAAAGGAAAGAAAGAACATGGAGTTATAACAAAATTTCACTGTGAACTTTTTCTACTCCAAGTTGTTATAATGTAGAATTTTTCAAAAAATAAGTAAAACTAATTTTATTTTATTTGGTACTTACTGAACTTCTTAATATTTACCTATTAAATTTCATTCACAACTTAAAAAAGTTTTTGCGACTTTTGAAACTAAAATTACATCATATAGGTTAAAATGAAAGTAGTTTATTTGTTATGTTGCTGTGGTTGCTAAAAGAATCTATCAAACATTTATCTATAATTTTGCTATAAAATTTTTTTAAATCTAGAAAATTTCCCATGATCCTATGTATCTATTTCGCTGGAAGTCATGGAATTATTCTTGTCACTTACCCAAAGACACAATCATAATGGCATAAACTAAATACAAAAATGCTCAAAAAGTGATAACTGTAGATTAACACAAAGCAGTGTATGGGTACAGCTCTTCAATTTCTTGTTGCTATTTGCTTCAACTTTAAGATAAAATAGTGCATTATAGAAACAGGTTTGATTTACACTTTGTCACTTGCAACTCTGATTCTTGCGATCTATGATAGAATTTTGCCTGATTTGAAGGTAGACTAGGCCAGACGAATCCAGGGTTAGAGCTGCAAGAAGCACTCAATGTGACTATGTTGCATTGTTTAAGGTGGAAAAAAAGGAATTTTGTTCCCGTTCCCTGAGATTAGATTCAATTTTGATAAATAAAGAATAATTTCTAAGAGTAGAGTAGAGGTGAAATACAGAGACAGACACTTGTTTACATTATTTTTACTGTTGACATATGCAATGTTAAGAATAGAAAAGAAGGAACAGTAACAGTGGTGATTTCACAGCCCTGGGCAGGACAGTGCTGCACAGGTGTCCTGCAAAGTGGAGAAAGGTGCTGCTGGAGCAGAATTCTCTCACTTACCTTTATTTTGATGCTTCTTTTCCTCTCTGCTTTTTGTCTCTTCACCAAGAAGTTTCCATCAGTTCTCAGAAGGAATATAGAAGGTGTAGTGCAATGTCCAAATACCTCCTGTGGGAGTTGGCTTAGCCTCCCTCCTGGTGTAGGGTAAATTTGTTCCTGATGTCTCCCAGCCTTCACTGGGCATTGCCCTGGCAACAGCAAGCTGTGTTGTTCAAGAGTATGCCCCTTGATTGGCTGATGGTGGGACATGGAGATCACATTGCCTTAATTTGGGATAATTCTGAAGAACCATCCAAGTTCCCCATATGATTGATTGATTCTCCGTTGTACCCTAGATGGGCTTAATTTTTGTTCTCTCTATTCCTGCTTCTTTGTTTCCTAACCACTGTCGCTACCAATGGCACTTCCCAAATGAACAGTCAGAATAAACTGTTTCCTGAGAACCCCATATAAATTGGCAGGGTGGTGGCTTCAATGATGGGAAGATATTTGACGTTGGCTGCTTGTTGCTTGTGCATATTAATGGTATTCCTCTGAACCCATGAGTCATAACATATAGGATCAATGTGGTTTATTTTCCATACCCAATCATTCAGCCACTTCAAGGTGTCTTCCAGATTTGATCTGCAATTCTTCAAGTTTGGAGGATTTTATAGGAATAATCAGAGTATTTCCCTCATAAGAAAATTATCTTCTGTAGAGCTTTTCAGAGTCAAGCTTCTATGCTGGATCTGATTAAAAATATCTTCTTTAAATGTTGTCTTGAATTTACTTTATGCTTGCTCCAGACCCACATCAACTGGAAGACTAGTCTTGAAGTTTCTTATATTTCTCTTGGTTTTGGTCAATATCTGATTAGATCACTTATGGAAAAAAAGTGTGTCTTGAACTCCTGATTTACATCACTGAACCAATGTAAATTGTATCCTTATTACTAATGCAGAGGAACTGAAAGTGATATGTATTTATTTTCTGAATTCTACCTGATTCATAACTATCACTGAGTGCAAATTCATTTTCTACAATATATCAGAAACCTTTTCTGACTAGACTTTTTTTTTCTGGTTGTCCTCAATTTTGAAATTATAATAGTAAATCATGTCATTGTGACTCAGAATCTTCTACTGCATGAAGTTAATTCCCATTACTGTTTCTCAACATAGACTGAAGAATTTTTTTAAATGTTTTTGTTACTCTTTCATTCACTAGAATGTCTGTGACAGTAGTCATTAATCTTAAAACACTCAGTTATAACAATGATATGCAGTTAATCTGTACAAAGTCAAGACTGAAATCTAGGTGGCACAAATCATAAGTTTTTCCTCTACAGAATGGAGCTGAAGTTGGTCCTCACATCTGTGAGTTTCACACCTAAGGATTCAAGAACTAAAGATCAAAAATATTAAAAATGAATTCTCTGTATTGAACATGCATAGACTTTTGTCATTATTCTTTGAACAATACAGTAGAACATTTACATAGCATTTACATTGCATTAAGTATTATAAACAATATAGAGATTATCTAAAGTATATAGAAGAATCTCTGTAGGTTATATGCAAATTGTGTGCCATTTTATTTAAGGGGCTTGAGCATTTTGGTATCAAGGGAGTTTCCTGGAAACAATCCCTTATGATACCGAGAGACAACAGCAAAATGTTGTGGTAAGGGGGTGGAACTTTAACAGCAAACTTGGGTTCGATTCTCACAGCCATAAAATTCCAGCTGCTGACTTTGGCAAGTCACTCAATACCCCTGAACTTCAATCCTCCCCTCTTTTTTTATTTTTTAATTTTTTTTAAGAGGAGGACAGTGAGAGAGAGAGAATCAATTTTTATTGAGTTTTTCACATGGCTTTCGTTGCTCTGACACTTAATTGTGTATGTGGTGCTGGCATTTGAACCCATGTACTTGCATATGCTAGGTTAGCATCATAACTGTCCAGCCACTGTTCCAGCCCCAAATTCTCCCCGCTTTGAATTTAGTCTGATAACAGTATCTATGTCCCATTTTTGTTAGAAGAATTGATGATTGACTGAATGAACACAACACTAAAATACAGTGATTAAATGAATTATTCTTATATTAACATGTTATTAAAATAAAATTCTGGGTTAACTGTTATGAGGAGAAGAATGTAGTATTGTATTAAAATGATACTTTAAAATAAAATACCCTTTAATATCTTTCAAATTTTTTTTTTCTGTAAGTTTAAAGGACTTGGGACCATAAGTAGAATGAAGTATTTTAGGGGAAAGAATAAATGTCATAACATGGTCATGTAAACCTTCCCTTGGAGCTGCATATCTAGAATATTCTGACCAAGGGAAAGAACAGAAGGAGCAAAACAAGTTTTGTAAGCATTTACTCATGCTGGATTTTTACCATCTGATTTCCCCCATGTCTCTTCCCTATGAAACTACTCTAGAAATGCCATGAAACCCTCGACCTGCATCCTGTTTTTCATCTTACATGTATCTTTTCTTTCCTTTACAGAGTTTAATGGTTATACATAGTAGTTGGGTTTATCCTGATAAACTCATACATGTATGGAAGTTGATTTCATTCAAAATTCCCCCCTTTCTCTCCGCCTTTTGCTTCCTGTCCTCCCTCCCCTCTCCCCTTTTTCCTCTATTCTGCTAGCCTTCCTTTCGCTCAGCTTTTTTTTTTTTTTTTTAAACAACTTTATTCAGTTTTTCACATGGCCTTAGTTGCTCCAACACTCAGTTGTGTACGTGGTGCTGGGGTTTGAACCCAGGTCCTCGTGCTTGTCAGGCAAGCGCAGAAACCGCTGAGCCACCACTCCAGCCCCTAGCTCAGCTTTTAATTTGTATTCGGTTACTTCTTTATGTGATCTTACCCTTCCCTCCCCCTTTCCTTTATTTTACTCTAACTTCTGAGTTTGGCTAGTTTCGTTAGCTTGACATCCTCCATTTCTAGCTATTTACCAGCAGAGGCTGTGATTCCATTCTATCTAATAGCTGAGGAGAACTCCATTGTGTGTGTGTGCACGCCAACATTTCTTAATCTGCTCATCTTGCGATGAGCATCTGTGGATCCCAAAGTTTAGCTGCTGTGAATTGTGCTACTCTAAACACTGATGAGGATGTGGTCTGTAGTATGCCGATGTTAGATCTTTTGAGAAATTCATGTGCATCTTAACATCTTATGAACCAAGACGCTTCACTTTCCTTTCTTCCAGTCTTTAGCTTTTCCTACTCAGGTGAGGCTGGAGAAAAAGCGGAAGGAGACCTGTTGTATTAGTTACCTATTTCTATGGTACATGTTACAACATGTTTAGCCAATTAAAACACCAAACACGTATTTTCTCATAGTTTCTATGAGCCAGATGTCAGGTTATGACTTTAAGGTGACCCTTGCTCAAGGTCCCTTTTGAGGTAATAGGTGATGCGTCTCATCTGGAGCAAAGGTCTTATCTGAAGGCTTAACTGGGGAAAGTTTATTTCCAAACTTACTCATGGGGTTGCTGTAGGGATTCAGTGTCTCCTGGGTTTTTACCCCGAGGGCCTCAGGTCCTCGCTGACTGCTGGCTGCTGGCCTCATTCACTTCCCTAACATAGAGTAGCTCTCAATATAGCAGAAGTGATTCTCCATCACCTCATGAATTCGGTTCATCTGAGGTGCATCACATGGTCCAATCTTCACTCAAGGTGTGGGGATTACAGAAGGGTGCGAGTACTAGAAGTCAGGGTCTTTGGAGTCACCTAAGAGACTGCTTTCCACACCACTGATGATAGAAAAACAGTCTGTTGACCACGCTGCACCCTCTGCATTGTGAAGTACTGTGCTGCTTCTTTTAAAAGGTTAAATTTCTTTAAAATATGTGTTCTATGATATCTATTACCATTATTTCCTGAGACTTCCTCGTTTGTATAAATTTGACCCAAAATTTAGCATTTTAAAGGTAGACTGGAGAAAAGTGACTCATGAAGTGGATTGGAAAATGAGAGGGCTTCTTCATTTTTATCCTGGATGCACTGTGGACCTCAGCATAGAGAGTTGCTAAATAGCTGTCTCTCCGTTATAAAAACTAAGGCAACCATGTCAGCTTACAAATAATGGGACTATGAATATGATATTTTAAAATGCATTTTACAGGAGTATTTTGAAATCACCTAAGTGGTCTTTATACTGGCAGTATTTAAAAATAAAAATAAGAAAAAAAAAAGCTGGGCTGGAGTGTTGACTCAGCAGTTATGGTGCTTGCCTGGCATGAACGGGCACGCAGATTTGAAACCCAGCACCGGTGCAGGCTAGGTGTTGGAGAAAAGAAGGCCACATGAAAAACAAAATAAAAATTGATCCTCTATGTTTCTCTCTCACTCTCTCTCATTGTTTCTCTCTCTTAAAAAAAAAGCTACTTTTGTACTTGGGATTCAGAGATTTTAAGTTATTTAATAACAATTTATTAACAGTAAATATTGACTTTCTTTTCTTGATTTCCATATAAATTTTACAGTGAGTTTAGGTATTCCTATTATTACATGCAGTTCATATATAAATAGGAAGAATGCTAATAGAACAAATAATCAATAAAATGAACTTGAATAGAGAAACAGTTTTTTCAGCCAGTTGCTTCATATTCTGCCACTACATTTTCTTGTCTTAAGTATAAGTCTTGGAGACAGTTGATGATAGCTATCTCAACTTGGAAATGCAATACTAACATTTCTTGAAATGAAAACAGACCCTTCAAGTCAGATTTTGGCATTACAAAGTTAAAATTAGATCCCACTTCAAACAGGCTTCTTTAATTAGGAAGCATCCCAAACAAAAGACCTCACATCCCAATGAACATTGAACTATTATGCTAATTGGAATGGCCACTGTATAAATCTTGGGTGGATCTGAGGAAAGTCCTTGTTATTCTGGCCTGAGTTTCCAACCACATTCGTTTTGCTAAATTGCATTTTCTCTAGGAGGGCAGTCTGTGATAGGCTGCAAGTGTTACTAATTCTATTAAAAGAAAAAACCCTTTTACATTATTCTTTCATTTTTAATGATCAAAAAACCTTAACCACTGTCTATTTTTAAATGATATAGTTCCATAAACAGATTGAAATACTTGAATAACCACCTCATGGTAATTAGGTTTTCTTGAATGGCCACCCTGTTTCTTTTAATTTTCCCAAGATGAAATTCTAAGTTATGCAAATCATAAAATTATGTTTTAAGAAATATGTAATTTTATAGTTCGTTTGGGTAATTTAATTTGAAAATTGACAGGGATGATATATATGCTATAGGACAATAAGCTAAAACCTAACCAGTCCTGTTACAGGGTAAGCCGTGTGGATCTCTCTTTCCGTTCCTCCTTCCTTTTCCTCCTTCCTCTTCCTCTGGTTTTCAAGGGTCTGCGACCCAGAAGGACCTGTCCATATACCCCAAAGGAGTATCTAAGGGAAAAAAAATCTATGGCAGACAAACATTGACATATTATTTTAAAACACTTAACCTTGCTTTTATCTGCTGATGGTGCTATTTCAAATGAATTTCAGTATGTGTGTGCATGTGTGTGTGTGTGTGTGCAAGTGAGAAACATTTGCCAATATCATAAAAGATCCAGAAGAAAAATTTTCACTAGGATTCTTTCACATTACTCGTCAGAAATTTCCAGAATTTTCTTTCTGTTCCATAATATGCTTTTTTTACCAAACTGTTTCCACATTTTTGCCATATTCCCTCCTGTTACTTGATTTAACTTCTACCTCTCAACACATATTTTTTTGTTTGTTTGTTCCTCCTCTGTTTCTGAAGCACTTAAAAGAAATCAAGTTTATATGTATCTATCATTTCATATTTTCCAACCCTGCATTTTCTATTCTTCTTTATCTTTTTCCCTCGTGTAACATCATTTGATGTTCTTGCCATCATCCGTTTTATTTTCTTATTTACATTGAATCCACATCTTGCCTCAAGTAACTTAAAGAGTCCTGAGTAATGTTTTCATTCAGTGAGTTCTTATTTAGTCTTGAAATTTTTCTTGGGTTGCTTTTACTCTCCCTGAATTTATTATACAGCAAAATAATAATAATAACAACAACAACAACAATAATTTGAGATGAGGACCTTGCTTGAAATCCTTTTTCAAAGTTTTTAAAAATTTGAATTCTGTATAGCATCAAAATGAAAAACAGTATATGCAGTGTTCTCAAATGTTTCTTTGTACAGCCTTTTGAATACAAAGTCAACAATTATTCATTGTTAAGAAATGCCTCTTTTGGGCTGGTGGTGGCTCAGCGGTTACAGCACTTGCCTGGAAAGCGTGAGGACGCGAGTTCAAACCCCAGCACCACGTACACAACTAAGTGTCTAAGGAATGAAAGTCACATTAAAAACTAAATAAAGATTGCTTCTCTCTTTCTCTCTCTCTCTGTCCCCTCTCCCCTCTTTCAGAAAAAAAAAAAAGAAAGAAATTCCTCTTTCAAGAATGACAGCACCAAGTAAAGTACTTGGTTGGTTTTGATATTTAAGATATGTTATGGATGTACAATCCTTCAATTATGTATGTTTATATTTGTGTGCATTCAGAAATATAATAAAAGTGACCTTATATCCTACAGAACACTTTGCATATTATTTCCACTTGTTTATTTTGAGTCTTACAATAGTAAGAAAATATATATAAACCCTAATTCTTTTTCATAAATCTGAATTACATGAAGGTACTCTAATTTATCTTAAGGTGAGTGTTTAGATGACCACCAATGTGTTTACTTTCTTTTCTTTTTTTTTTTGTACCAGAGACTGAATGCTCGGACATTCAACCCTTGAGCTACATCCCCAGCACTTTTTATTTTGTATTTTGAGACAGAATATCACAAAGTTGCTTAGGGCCTTGCTAAGTTGCTAAGGCTGTCTTTGAACCTAGCATCCTCCTGTCTCAGCCTCCTGGGCTGCTGGGACCATGGGCATCACCACCACACCTGGCCTACTAATGTGTTTCTAACAATGGTGCAGCAGCACTACATCTTTGGAAATTTCTTATTCATGAGAGTGTTTCTGCCTGGTGAAGTCCTAAAGTAAATTTGCTGTGACAAGTATTCAATCTAACATCCTTTCCAAAATTTTGTACTAATTTAAATCTCTATCAGCAAACAGGATGAATATTAGTATAATCTCTCCAACCTAAAAGTAATATTAGATTTGAATTTCTGATTATCTTTTTCTTTTTGATCCCTAGGAAAACTGGACTGAAATTCCAACTTATTATTATTTTTATACTTTTTTCCTGAAATACATATTTTTGTTCAATTTATTATATTTTTATTTCTTATTGCTACATATTATATGGCTATTTACAATTTATTTTGTATATGTTGCAGAATTTCTCTTTGAGGATATTATCTTTTAAATTGGTTTAGGATTTCTTCTAAAATGATATTTCTGAGTCTAAAGTTGACTTACACCTGAAATTTATCTTTATTGTGTACATTCTTAACTCTTACATGCTCAACCTTTTGTGAGAGAGAGGAAGACAGAGAGATAGAGATATAGAAACAAACAACTAAAAACTATAGTTCTTAAAACCAAGATAACTCACATACCAAAATTTGTTGTACCTGGATGTATTTGCTTGAGAATGGTGTGCACCACATGGTGTGGATTGAAAATAGACTTGAAGTCTCTACAAGGAAGCCCAGATCATGCCATTGTAGCAATTGATAAACATACAATGTTTCAATGGATATCTATCAAAAACAAACCAATAATAACTAAGCCTCATGCAAAATAAGTTACGAAACTTTCAGATCCAATGATGTGTATTTTTCTAATGAATTTTCAAATCTTAGGTTATCTTATTGAGCACACTGCTCAAAGTGTTATGCAAATCCACTTATTTTACTCCATTTGGAAATCCAAGTAGGCCGCCCTCTGCAGGTAAGAATGTGTTCTGTGTGGAATATGCTCTGATTCTGTGATTCAGGTGTTTTGTCCTCCAATTTCTCAGGTGGGCTCTGGGACCGATACTGCTTGGTTGGTCCTGATGCAATCTTGTTGGTCTTGGTAGTGGAAGCAGCTGAGATATCTTGACTTGCATGGCCGTTTCAGCTTTCCCCCTCTCCTCCCTTTGGTCTTCCCTTCCCCTTTCTCCTGCTCTCCCTTGTCTTCCTCCTTCTTCCTCCTCCTCCACTATTTCACTGCTCATAGCCTTGTCATGGTATGTACGGGCTCAGCAGGTGTTGCTGTAGCAAAATCATAGTGTGCTTACGGTTTGTTTTTACACCTTGTTACTTTCCTTGTCCATACTGGGCAGTGTTAGAGGAACTGGGATAAGATTGCTCATATTTTCTTAGGTGTAGTGAGATACATGCTCTTTTCTGTTCATTTTACTGTTCATTTCAATACTGTAAGTATCTTACGTGAGAGCAATGGACCTTTGGTTCATCTAACAAAATTCCATTCCATTTTTAGTTCTTCTAAAGAGCTAAACACCAAGAGAGTTAAGCCCTCATTGTATAGAAATTGCTTCTCTGTAAATTGGGATACTGAGTATTAAGATGTGCATGCACTCTTTTTTTTTTTTTAAGAGAGAGGGACAGTGAGAGTGAGAGAGAGAAAGACAGAATCAATTTTATTTAGTTTTTCATGCAGCCTTCTTTGCTCCGAGACTTCGCTCTATATGTGGTGCTGGGGTTTGAACCCACGTACTTGCACATGCCAGGCAAGTGCTGTAACCGCTGAGCCACCATTCCAGCCCCATGCATGCACTCTTGACAAACACAAATACCTCTTTTTTCTCAGAAGGCAAAGAAAGGGAGGAATTGCTAGAAAGAGGCATTGTATTAGGTGGCTGAGACATAGATATACAAAAAACTAGTCTGAAAATATTTTGGAGCCCCACACTGGAGTTGGAATTCCCTTTCTAGTCATTGCTTATAATATCTATCCCTCATGCAGCATACAACTATACAAAAAAATACTTCCACTTGTAGATTGCTTTATACACATTACTGCTATAGGAGTTCATATAAATTACTTCTGGATAAAAACTAGATACTACTTGGAACCATTAGTTTTAGGTGTATCTTTTGCTAATCTAGGTAACAATTATTCTTAAATATGGGTACCTCAAGATTTTCTCAAAATTCCAGCAGATATTATCATCAGGAATAATAAAAAATATTGATGCTTAGTTACCCCTATTAAGCCACTTAGCATTAATGAAATTAAAATAATAATACTGAATCACCTAGATTGTACCATGTCTGTAAAGATAATATACCTGTGATTTATTACCTGAGAGATACAACCCTAGGAAAAGCTTTACCACAGACTGTAGATACCATATTTGAGAACACTCCTGAAAGAATTCACGTGAGAGAAAAACAGTGCGTTGTAATACTACCCACCTTGAACTCATCGGATTAGCATGGTCTAAGAATGATGTGTGTGTGCATGAACACGCGAGAGTGTGCCTGCTGTGGTCTCTCTTAACCCTGAAAACAATTCTTGCTCATTTAATTTCTGTTCCTACGTAAGAGTTGAATATGTGAATGGGAGAGGGTTGTTAACCCATCTTATTCTCAATGCGCCTGTCAGTATTGTTTTTTCCATATTGCTCTAGATCCTTCACTTTGTTGTCTGTAAATTGCAGGTAACCCGTAGGTAACTCAGGTAACTCATACCTGTCTTTTCCTCTTTTATTCTCAATGAATAGGAAAGACAGATACTTAGTTTACATGTCTAACACTCATGGGAAGTTGTGCAACCTTTCCTTCACTGTGACGAAATACCTGAGATAATTACTTACAAAGAGGAGAGATTACTTTTGTCTCTCAGGTTCAGAGGGTTCTGTCCATCGTCCTTGGCTCTGTGCTTAGGGGCTCTGGCAGCGCAGCACATCATGGCAAAGCATGTGATTGGGGAAGTCCTGTTCACATCATAGCAGCTGGAAAGCACAGAGAAAGAGACAGAGGCTAGGGGTACCAATGTCTCCTTCAAGGACACACCCACAAAGACCTAACCTTCTTCCACTAGACTCCATCTCCTAAAGGTTTCATCACTCCACAAGTCTTCAACACATGGGTCTTCGGGAGACGTTTAACATCGAAGCTATAATAGATGCCATGTTGAAAATTCTAAAGAGACTGGATGAATAGAAGAGCAACTCTGAATTCTGTGAAGACAACATATGAATATCAAAGAAAACCAGCCCATGTGTTTCATATTAAAATAAAATTCCATGTACAGTAAGGATTGAAGAACCAAGAGCAGGATTCCGAATTTAAGAAGATCACATTATTTTTCAAAATGTTAACACTACATGAATATGGTCTATTTACTAAATTGTACTAATTTGAAGATTTTCATGGATTGCAGTATCATATCTTCTTTAAAAGAAAATAGAGTTGCTTTAAATCCAAATATCAATTTTTATGGCTTCTTTACATTTTTCAAATATTTTGGATACATGTCTGAAATTCTTACATGGTGCTCCGTGAATTTGGATGTGGTCTCACTAAGACTCATATTTTAAAAAAGAGATAATGCCTTTTTTCAGGGTCGCTAGTTTCCTTGTCACATGAGATTTTGGAGCACATAATTTCAAAAAAAAATCTTAAACAGCTAATTGTATTCAAGTTCATGGCAATGCCATTTATATTTATTTTATTATATGCTGTCTCTTATTTTATTAAAATTCACAACTTCTCAATGATTGCATTTCATAATTAAATAAATGTGCTTCTAATGCCCCACCCTGTGGAGAATGCATTATTTTGCCAGTAAATTCTGACTGATGGCTGGTGTCCATGCATTTGAGAGTTCTAAGAATCCCCCAGAATATCTTGGTGCAGTCACCTTTTACCACCACCAAATGGTTTCTTCTAGTTCTGTAATATGTGGCCAATTTCATAGGAGGTTTTGTGGACTGTCTGTGGCTTCTTCATCTGGGGCTAAAATGTTTGTTGCTTTTGCAATTTGCACTGATTGCTTAAGAAAAGAATGGTTTGTTTTGCAAAGGCTGCTTTTAGTTTAGTGGGTTCTGTGCATAGTTAGCTACGATGCTTTTATTTTGTGGTGATGGTTCAGATTGTGTTTTTTGGAGGCATTTATTGCATTCTTACAAATTACACATAGTGCAGCAGGCAGGGCTGTTTTTATCCATACATGGAGAGGAGACATACACAGTGCCTAATTGAGTAAAGAACCTGATGATATGGGCTCAGATCACACTGTCAAATGAAGAAAAATGATGGAATCAAGAAGGAACAAAGGAATACTTTTTGAGAGTGCTTAGTTCAAGTATCAGAATGTTTTCATATTTTAGTTATGTTACATTTAATATTGTTTTGATATACTTAAAGAAGAAAAATCAGTTTGTCTGATCTGTTTTATGATAATTCATATTAATAGTCTATTATATTATTATAGGTTATATATTATATGATTGTAATGGCTATCAGGTGGTATTTGTAAATAAGCTCTTATTTGGATCTAAATACAGCTTACTGAAAAAAAATTTTTTTCTTTTATAATGAGAAGGGAACCAAGCCTGTAAAAGCTAAGCAATTTGACAGATTTTATGTGCTTAGTATCAGGGCAGAATTTAAATGGCTCTGATTGATTTTAAATTGTCTGCTCATTTTACTATGCTCTATGAACTTCCCAACAGCAATTACTCCAAAATATTTATGCTGCCTCTTTGGGAACTTCTTGTTACTCCTTATTTTTGTAAATAGTATTGTGACTATTTTTCCTTACATAATTCTGAAAATAAATTATAAATGTAAACCAAAAATTATTATTTCACAATCCAGCATTGACCAGATTGATGTATGATGAGTTGTATGATTGCCTCTTTCAGAAACAGAAAGAGACAGAGAGATAGAGAGAAAGACAGAGTAAGGGATAGAAGAAAAGAAGAGCTAGGAAGGGAAGGAGGAAGGAGATAGTGAAACGACGGAAGAAAGCAACAAACTCCACCACGCTTAGACAATAATTGCCCATTAACTTAAATATATCAGTCAAATATATCAGTCAAGGCATCTTATCTCTTGTAAAACAAGAGGTTACTTCCCGGATAAATGTTGGTAGGGGCTCAGGACCCAGAATATTCGTCATTTATTTTCTCTAGCAGAGTAATACTAATGGTCCGCTATGTTTTTCCAAGCAACTTTTCTTATTCTTATGTATTTACCCAATTGCCTTCTAATTGTTTTTTCTATATATTTTCCCAGCTATAGTGTGAGTATCTTGAGCAAGGGCTGGGGTGTTACAGATCCAAATTTCTGTTCTATTAGGCACATAGCAGTATTCCTAGTATGTAGGATTTGTAACACCATAAATTTATACAAAAATCATTGTTTAAATGAATGTTAAGTTTAACGATGTAATGATAGCAGGGGACGCTACATTAGTTCCTCAGTGTCTCCTTACATTTGTCATTTCTATCTGTGACTGGAGATACCTATATCTGTTTTAATAGGGATATTACAGCTTCCCAATTTCTGGCCCTTAAAATGAGCTTTTTTTTTTTGATAATTTTATCATACTGATACTGGTGATCATGATATGATGATGTTGATAGTCTATGACCATTGTCAGCAATTTCATCACCACCACTATCTAATCAGATGACTCATACGGAGTCAAACTGAGGAATTAAATACACAACCTGAAAAGTACCGAATCATAGTTACAAGGTCAAATTAAGAGAATCGTATACACACACTTAGGTAAAAAACACGGAATTTGCCTTCTGAAAGTCATGTATTTCTTTTACTCCCACTGAACAGCTGAGTGATCTTGGCTCTGTCACTTAGCTTCTTTCAGTTTCATTGTTTTTAAAATGAGGAAAACAATAATTCCTACACATCTATTCTAAAGATCAGTCTTTTTGAAAGACCTTTGAAGACCTTAAATATTAAAGTAGGTAGAAGTGCTAGCTAGCTCACATTATTCCTCTACTTCCTTCTTCAAAGGTATCACTAAATATAATTTAATTGCCAGTTCTCTGGAAGCCCAATGTCCTCCATTAGTCCAAGCTTAATTAATTTTTAACCCCGTTAGAAAGACGGAGATTTAATTTGTAATAGGAGGATGTCACCTAGCACCACCCGTACTCCAAGAGATTATGTTTCTCCTTATCATTCCTCTGATTTTTGGCTGCTGGTGAATTCCTCATCTCTGATTTCTCTTGCTTTCTGCATCTCCAGGGATCTTGGCAAACATTTTTACTGCACGATAACTACCACATCGCTTCATCTCATGAAGCAACTACTAACAAGACCCTTCCATCAAATAGATGTATGGTGATGTTTTGAATTAGAACTGTAGAACGCATATTAGGTGGAAACTTAGTTCTAAGTAACAATTACTATCATCCCCAACAAAACCTGCCGTTGAGCACTCTGCACCCATTGAGTTTGGGGTTGCTCTGGTCATTCTTGTCTTCTCCAGACTTTCTCTCTGAGGCTGTTTGTTCTTCTCTCTCCTGCTCCACCAGCCCTGCCCACCTGACCTCTTGGGGAAGAAAGACTGTGTAGTCTGCTCTGAAAAATTAACAACTCTTTTTCTAAAATCTACTTTCTTTAAGTGAGAGAGAGACAGTATCAACTTTATTTAGTTTTTTGTGTGACTTTTGTTGCTCCAACACTTTGTCGTATACATAGTCCTGGGGTTCGAACCTGCATCCTCACGCATGCCAGGCAAGCGCTGTAACCACTGAGCCACCTCTCCAGCCCTTAATTCTTAATTTTTTTTTAAATCTAAGCCTATTCAACTAGACTTTACATAGGAAACATTTACCTTTTCAAAACCATGGAGGCTACTAAAGTGTTTTTTTTATCTAAAAGATAATGAATTTCTATCTGCAAACGGAATGTGACTTTCATGTGAACTTGTATATATGGAAGACAATTTTTAAGCTATTCTTTATTTTTGCTTGCTGATGTCAAATATTTGAGAAAATATTTGACTCTTACCTTTCCATTTCCACATAGATGAATTTTGCCATACTTTTAAAGAATGAGTCAAAATTTATACTAGCTTACTGTTTTATTTATTTACCAAGGACTAAGCACTTGCCATGTTATATACTGGGACCTCACAATAAAATTTTAATAAGAAACAGCATGGTAATTCTTGAAATTTTATAAAATCTATGTTAAAAAGGGGGGAAAAGGTAAAAAGCACTTTGATAATATATTTGAATTCAATATATGCAAAATATAATTATTTCAAAAAGCAATCTCTACAAAATATTGACATATTTTATATCCTTCTTTTATATCATGGCTTTGAAATATGTTATGTGTCTCAGTTCACCTTGGTCACAGTTAGAGTGATCAAATGGGGCTAATGTCTTCTCCAGAGCCCAGCACAATTCTACATACATGTGAATCTTGAAAGTCTCATATAATTGTCACAAAACTCTGATTATTAATTCCATGTAGCAAATGAAAAAAGGAAATGCAAGAAGTTAAGTCATTTAAATTCATACATCCATGTGAAAGCTAGAAATTAAATTTAGCTAGTTGCAAATACAGACTTTTCAATCTTAACCTTATGCCCCGATTTCTATGCTTCACTTCACCATTAATATTTGGCTAAGCCTGACAAAATTTGGATTTAGGTATTCTTCTTTCTCTTTCTTGCTGTTTGTGTGAATTTGGTAAAAATGCTGAATTGACATATCTGTGGATAAATCGTTTTTGTGGTCAGAATGCTATTATAAGAATGGATCTAGGTTGCATAAGCACGCACTGTTCTTTTGAAATGATGCACCTTAACACTGCCCCAAAGGGATTGTATCCATGCGATTCTTGGTGCTTCTAGTGAATCAATCAAAAAGAGAACTGACTTGTGGGTGGGAAGTGGGGTTGAGCTCAGTGGAGCACCTACCACATTTTAGTAATTACTGGTTTCATGTTAATTTGGGAAATCAAAATTGTATCTAGTATCATTATTCCTTCCAAGTTACTTATGTTCCTTTCTTTAAGCAGAAAAAAAAAAAGAAGTATTTTTGAGACTGTTAACTCTGCTGGCAGCAATACTCTTAAACATTCATCTTCATTCTGTTTATAATGGATAATTAATTTGTTTCAGGAATATTTGATTATGATTTCACCAAGAATTCTCTTATTTGATCAGATCATCTAGTTTTATAAAGCCTAATACACTTACTTTTTATATATAATGTGCCAAAGCTATTTCATATAAAAACCTAAAATATCTTTACTGGCATTCTCCTGAAGTGACTATAATGGGAAACATTCTCCCCAGGCTACAAATGAGAAATGGGAGCTGAGTGACATTCCTGTCTCCGCAGCTCTTGGTGAGAGGGCTCGCAGAGGGCTTCAAGTGGCTTCAGTCAGCACTCAGCGCACTGGCGGCCCTTCTAGATTCCTGGCACTCTTCTGGTTGCGTCATGCCCCTTAACATGTCACTGGCCTTTGACAGTTTTTGGTGTAAAGCTGGGGGATATGCTGAAAGGCAGGGTGACATCCTGCCACCCCTTTTGCTGACTGACTGCAGGAGAGATGTGGCAGAAAGAGTCCTGTGCAGCTTACAGAGGATGGAATGAGTTCCACATGCTCACCATGCAAGTCGTCCATGTGTACAAAACAAGGGCTTTTCCAGGGTCTATATTTAATTTCCACACAAAATATAGGCTTTTCTAAAACCCTTACCACATTTAACTGTGCGTCTGCATAATTCAGAATGTTTTCCTTGATGAATCACACAGTGAGAAAAATAGTGCTCCACCCACATGAACTGTTAATTTCATTACACAGGACAAAAGGCTGAGTGTGGTGTGTGTGTGTGTGTGTATGTGTGTGTGTTAACAAGCTCATGTTCAAGTTTTGATTTTGCCACTGTCTTCTCTTTGCCACTGGTTTTCAGGCTTTGTCCTTCTGTTGTCTAGGAGTGCTGCTCAACCACTAATGCAGACACCTTGCTATCCACATGTGACAAGCAGTCTCTCAGCACTCAGTGTCCCAGTTCTGAAGTCTGAAAGGAGTCAGATTGCCCACCGTGTCTTTTTGGCCAGGCTCTTCAGTCTAACAATTGGCTCCATGTGAATCAATTGCCCAGTACCCACCCTGATCCAATGAACTTGAGTTAAACCACAGCTTTGTGCAAGAGGGAGGGCCAAAGAACCGAAAATTACCTTACTCAGTTGCAGGAGGTAGACAGAAATAATTGCTGGCCTCTCCTTTTTAAAATCTGTGACTTGATTTCTTTTTCTCTCTCTCTTTTTTCTCACACGCACATGCACATATACACATAACTATGCACACACACACACATGCACACATGCCGTTACACATACTTATTTATTAAACTTGCAATTAATTGAAACATTGCATTGTTTTAGAATTTTCCAACTACTTGTTTTCATATCCCTGTAAATTCCTGTGTTAAATTTACTAAGTTAGTATGGTCAGGCCCAGCCAGTGTTTTATTACTGTCCTGGTGTCTTTCATATTCCAGAGATGTGCAAGATGGGTAATAATGAATTAACTCCCCTATGGAGGAATAAACCACATTTACTGAGGATCTACCCTGTTTCAAGTATTTGCATGCAATCTTTAATCCTCATCTGAAGCCAATGAGGAAGGAACTTTTTAGCTCCATCTTGTTTTTGATTACACAGGTTCAAAAACGGCAAGTTAGTTTGAGAAAATGGAAAACAGCTAATAATGAGTAGCAGAGTAATTTGAGTTCAGGAATCTCTGTTACTGTAGCCCCAACCTTTTCTGCTACATTCCTCTATACTATATGTGGAAAATCAATCTACTTAAAAAGTCAGTTTCTCAAATTTTTATTTATTTAATTTTCTTCATAAACATTATTCATAAGCAGGGAGTTACTAGAGAGAATACAAGGGTATTTATCTCTTCTTCTACCCCAATTCACCAAAGAGGAAAACAGTTGGATGAGAGAATCTTCAAGAAATCATTAAGAAATCTTTGTCTACTGATGATTTCCTAGATTTCATCAATAGGCTGAACAGAAAAGAAGGTGGACTTCTTTTAAAGTTATCTTTTATAACAGCAATTTTAAAATCCTTACGGAAATTATTTTTGTAATCAACAGAACAAATTTTTTCTTTTGATTTTTTTCCTTACCTGTAATACATTAAAATATGAGTGGATATCAACAGAAATATATTTTTTTCTGAAGTCCAAATGATTAAAGTAGTTACATTATATGGCCTATTTTTATCCTAATACAGATTTCATCTTTTATTTGTTTGTTATCACTATAAATACAGAGTGCTGCCAAGATCTTCTTTTTAAAAGAGAGGGACAGAGAGAGAGAGAGAGAGAGAAAGAGAGAGAATCCACTTTATTTAAGTCTTCATGTGGCTTTCATTGCTCCAACACTTTGTTGTGTACATGGTGCTCGGGTTTGAACCCGCGTCCTCACACATGCCAGGCAAGTTCCTTAACCTCTGAGCCACTGCTCCAGGCCCCAAGATCTTCTTATCAGTCTCATTAATAAGATTATAAATCATAATCCTGTGTCTTAAAATTTACAAAGATTTTTCTTAACCAACTTTTTTCTCGTTTTTTGGTGTTTGGAACTGTTCTATTCCAAGCCTCCTCTGTTTCCACTCTCCATGTCTGGTTCCACAAACATCTTTCCCATTTCTGTACTGACCTTAAGGGAATTCTGGCAAGAACATGTAGAGAAAGAAAAAGAGATATATGACTCACTTCCGAACCTACAATTAACACATGAAGAGAGAACTTAGTGAAAACAATAATTCTTTGGGGATGTGTGGTTTTGTTTTCAAGCCAACATACTTTCCCTCTGAGTTCATTAGCTGCCATTTTGTAAATGACCCTTTTGTTCACTAGAATCTTTAAGTGTTTTAGCAAATTGGAATTCACACTATTCTTATCATTTAATTTAAGGGTATAATCTATGTTTGATTTACAGGATTTTTAAAGAACCTCTCCCACTGGCAACAGCCCAGGAAATCACTAAGAAACCATTGCTTTGGAAAATACTATTTTTTAATGTTTGGCCTATGCATGCGGTATGCTTTATTTCTGTTAAAACCAACATTTTATTACTATACTAAAAATGAGCTCTAAATCCCACAATGCCAGTAATTTTCAAATTCCAGGTATTTGAAAAATCTATTTCAATGGGTCATGATATCAACTTGTTTGGTATGGCAAACTGTGAAAAGGCAATACAGAGTGCATGATACACAGGATGAGTTTTGGATGTATGGTTATAGCAGTAAGCATTGAATTAAAAACATTAGCATGCAATGGTTAAAGTAAAAATAAGCTCCCTATTGTGAAACATTTTTTCACTTACATATACATATGTTTGTATAAATGAACGTGTATGTGCTTGTGTGTGCGTGTGCATGCTATATCAATGTGTAAAATAAGCTTTCCTGTGGATGACTGTAAAAATATTTGATACCTACAGAAACAAATCAATAAGCATTTTAAATATAATTAGTTTTTGCTTCTTTATTACCTCAAAGACTGGGGTATTAAATGCATCTACCTTCTGTCTGGCCAAATTTAATCAACAGATTAGAGATTAGTAATTTTAGATTCTTACAATGGCTGGGATTTACAGTGAAATTTTAAAAAAAATTATTGTAAAAATGTTCCTTATAGATTTTTGGTTGTTGAAATTATTTTCTGTGATATTTTAATTTTCTCCAGCAAAAAATTAAGCACAAATTATAGGAAACCTAAAGATGCAGATAAAAGTTGGACTACTATATATGTGTTTATATATGTGTATGTATATTTATATTACAGGTATATATTTGTGTGTGTGCATGTGCAAACATGCTTCCAAGAAAACTTGCCCTGGACATCTTTTAATAGCTAAGGAAGATTATATTCTACACTATTGCAGTAAAGTGAAGAATTTGAACCCAACTCCTTTCATGGTGGAGGTCAGCAAAGTGATTAGGCCATCTGAGTTTGCTAATTGTCAGCCATTGGAGCTAAGCTCCTTCTCCTACCACACCTCAGCCTGTGGAAATTGGGACACAGGAACTCTTTTCTTATGATTACCTAACTCCCAGGTCCTTGGGAAATATGGTCTTAGGCTATAAAACTGACAAAAGGCTTGGAGACTGTCTACATCTGAAAGAGGCACAGAAAGAATTTATAATTGCAAATTCTGTACGGTAAATACTCTAAGGAAGTCAAGGCCCACAGACAGGCTAAGGGAATGATAATGCCATTTTGGGATGCATGTGAGTGTCTGTGTGCGTGTGCATAAAATGAAATAAATTCTTTCAACAGACAAGCTCTTATTTGCAAATCATTTCCGACGTGTGCATGTGCGCGTATGTGTGTGTGTCTGTGTGTCTAATGAGAGCAAAAGAGAGTTGTGAGCAGTGCTTGAGCAGTTACAGAGTTTGCCTGGCATGCAGGAGGACAAGGGTTCAAACCCCAGCACTATGTACACAATGATGTGTTGGAGAAATGAAATGAAAGCCACTTGAAAAACTAAATAAAATTGATTCTCTCTCTCTCTCTCACTGTTCCTCTATCTTAAAAAAAAAAAAAGAATATATCAGGTAGCATCTAGAGGAATAATAACTATATACCATCATAATTTTCATAAATACTGAAAAAATGGTTTCCAAGTTTGCTAGACTTCTAGCACTCTATCAAAATACCTGAGATAATTAATTCATAAAGAGAAAAAACTTATTTTGGCTTACTGTGTTCTACAGATCCAATTCATAACGTCAGGTCATTTATCTTAGGCAAGGTAAAGTGGATGACATGGTGGAGAATGTGATACAGCAACTGCTCACTTCATGGCCAGGAAGCAGAAGAGCAAGAAGAAGGGTTAAGGTTCCCACGGTCTAGTTTGAAGGAACCCACCCAGTGATTTAAGGTTGTCCCACTAGGCCCCCACCTCCAAAAGGTTCCACCACCTACCTATTGTGAACACCCTAAAAACTGCTTTTTCTTAATAAAAACAAAGGACAAATTATTTTCATTAAATCCCCCAGGGATGATCATATTGAAACCATGAGAAGCTAGATACAATATCACTATGTTGTATTTAGGAAGATTTTAATGGAGTAGAATGAAGAAAATAATCCTAGGTTATTACAGGAGTTTTGATGTTGTTAGAGGATATACATGTCTATAAATTAGATTATGGGAACTTGATCATTCAAAATCATAACTTTGAATAATTTTATTTTATGTAAGGCAGACATACCTCTATTTTCCTGTAGAATGAACTGAAATGAACATATATAAGAATCTGGGATAAGAAAGAAGAGAAATTGATGTTTAACTAGAAGAGAGGTGGTACATTTGGCAAAGACATATCCCTGCCTCCTGATAGGAAGTGCTAGTTATTATTATCAAAAGTGACTGTTCATAGCATGTGATAAGCAATAAAGCTATTATTGTAATACAGAATGCAATGGTATTTTAAAATTATACTCAACACATCATTCTCAGTTGGCATTATAATTTTTCCACCAAGACTTGTAATTGAAAAATTCCTTTCAAATATAAAAATTTCCAGCTGACCACTCAGTTCACATTCTGGTTAATTATAATTTTACATTTCTTTTTAAATACCAAGCCTTTGAAATTCAAAGAAAGAATGGATATTCATTTACTTTTGAGACACTATCAAGAGATAAATCATGCACATATTTAGACTATCAGGTACAAATAAGAAATGAAAGCCCAAAAATATATTTCAAAATATAATGGATTAAAAATATCAAAAATGATGAGAACTAAATCAATAGATTAGTCTCAGTGAACCTCAAGAAATGCATATACCACATCAGAATCAAATGGTTTAAAACAAGGATAAAGAGAAAATGTTGAGCATCCAGAGAAAAACGCCATCATATACATAAAAAAGATGTGAAGTATGGTAGACTTGTTATCAGAAACAATGAAGGCCAAACGAATATAAAATGGTTTCTTGAAAGCAATGATCGATAGCTTTCAATCGTGATTTCCACACGTGTACCGACCCAGAATTTGACCTGTCATTTTACCTTACCAACTAGCAAAGTGAACAAAACATATTCACCTTTTTAGAATTTGTACAACAAGCAACTAAACATGTTCCCCAAGAAAAAGAAAAAGGACAGTCATCACTAAGGGAAAGGAAGCCGAGCCAGGAGCAGGAGTGATGCCCAGCTGTAATGGCAACAGGATGGGAGCTGTCTAATTATCCTGTGTAGACTGTCACCTAGCTTGTTCTGATTGCTATGCTTCTGCTAAAAATTTTACAAACCTACCTTATGCCATTTTTTCTTTTTCTAAAAGCACTGTTTTTCTCTAGTGGCTTAGATCCTGTCTCACATTGATAGCTTTACCTTTTTGCTTTTTTTCTCTTACCCACTACGACCATTAATTTAAAAACATTTAACACCTTTATTTGTGGGATACAATATGTAGCCATTTCAGTTCATTTTTTATTATTTTTTCCCTACTGATTTTACATTTTATCTTGTTTATATGTTTAAATGATTACATCTCATATATGTGTAATTATATAGTTTGCATGATTAAAATTAACTTTACCTTTACCCTCTTACAGTTTTTGTGTAGATGTTAAAGAATAGTGATTATATGTGTTTCATATTCTATATGTATTAGTTATCATTGCTTTAGAAGAATAACAAAATATCAACATGGGAAACCTTACTCAAATCACTATACTAATTATAACTGGATCACAGATCTAGGCACAAATACTCAAAATCTATGTAAAACTTCTAGAAGAATATGTGATCTTGGGACAAAAAATATTTTTAGATAAAATAATATATAAGAGATATAAAAGAAAAATATTGATAAATTAGAATGCATTCAAACTAAAAATTTCAGTGGAAATAAAAACTAAGAAAGTCAACATGCAAGTCACACATTGGGAAAAATAGTTACAACATCAATAACTGTCAAATAAGTTGTATACACAATAATTAAAGAATTATTAACACTTCAAAATAAAAAGACATACAAAAGAGCAGAATGGTAAAAAGTATAACTAGGAATTTAGAAAAGCAGAGACAATAAACGAGCAGCCAAAATTTTTACCCAAAAGTGTGCTAAATTGTCTTCAAAGGTATGAGTTTAATGAGAGTCAACTATATACACTATAATCTCTCAAATTTAAGACTGATAATATAAATCATTTTTTTAAGAGAGAGGGACAGTGAGAGAGAGAGAGAGAGAGAATCAACTTTATTTAGTTTTTCATGTGGCCTTCATTGCTTTGACACTTTATTGTGTACATAGTGCTGGGATTTGAACCCATGTACTTGTGCATTCCAGGCAAACACCATTAACCACTGAGCCACCGCTCCAGCCCTGATAGTATAAGTCTTTATATGCAATTAAATAAATATGAATCTTAATACATTGCTCATGGAGGTGTATAATGCATAGCCACTTTGGAATATAGCCTATAAATTTCTTTTTTTTATTAGTTGAATATGGACTTACAATTGAGGGGGAATCATTATCAAACAATCAAGAACAAATGTATATTCACATAGTTAGCCAAGGTTGATGCCATTCCATGATTTCCCACCTTGGGATCCCCATGGGTTCTATGTTTCCCCCAAATGAACCCCTGTGTTAAATGGACTTCTTGTGGAGGTTGGAGATCTCCTTCAGAGTTGATTCCCACATACTCCCTTCCTCCAGTCTCCTAGATATCCTTCCTAATCTCTCCCCTGTCTCTTCCCTCCCCCTGCCCCCGCCTATGTCTCCAAGGTATCCTAGGCAAGTTTTCCCATGCTTGTGTAAAAATTCATACATGTTGAGGTTATTATTAGCTTAGCCATCTATCATACTGTTTCTGGTTGTACTCTAGCTTCCACAAATAAGAGAAACCATTTGGCCCTTGAGTCTCTGAGATTGGGATACTTCACTCAGCATAATTTTTTACATCTCCATCTATTTGGCTGCAAAAGCCATAATATCATTTTCTTTAATGGCTGAATAGTATTTCATTGTAAAAATGTACCAAAGTTTGTTTTTTTTAAATAAAGAGAGAGGGACAGTTAGAAAGACAGAGAAAGAGAAACAATTTTATTTAGTTTTTCACATGGCATTCATTGTTCTAAAACTTAGCTGTGTACGTGGTGCTAGAGTTTGAACCTGGGTCCTCATGCTTGCCAAGCAAGCTCCGAAACCACTGAGCCACTGCTCCAACCTCTGTACCAAAGTTTTTGAATCTACTCATCTAGTGAAGGGCATCTGAGTTGATTCCATAGTCTAGCTATAGTAAATTGAGCTGCTATAAACATTGATGAAGACGTATCTCTATAATATGCTGATTCTAAGAGGTCTAATATCCAGAATATACAAAGAACGAATAAAACTAAAACCATAAATAATCCAATCCATAAATGGGTTATGGGTCTAAAAAGAAAATTCTCACCAGAGGAAGCCCAGAAAGCCCATAAATATGTGAGAAAATGCTCTACATCATTAGCAATAAAAGAAATGCAAATCAAAACTTCAATGAGATTCTACCTCACCCTTGTTAGAATGGCAAAAATGAAGAATATAAATTTCTTATTCAATTAAATATATCTTTGTGATATCACCCAACAGTGATATGGATATGAATTTACCCAAGCGAAGGGAAGACTTTTAAATTTTCCATAAACATTGCACATATATTTCCAAATTCTCAACAGAATTTAAAATAATAAACCAATTATAATACATGCATATGATGGAATATCACTAACCAATTAAAATAAATGAATTATGGTGAGTGCAACATGAATGAAACTCAGATAAAACCTTATGCTGAGGAAAAGAAAGACACAAAAAATAAGTACTTTATGATTCTGTTTACTTGAATTCCTAGAAAAGGCAAAATGAATCTATAATGACAGAAACCATATCAGAGATGTCAAATGGAGAGTGACTGCAAAGGGCAAAGAGAGCACTTTTGGGGGGTGATCAGAAAGCTGTCTATCCTGCTGGCAATAAAGCTTACATCGATGTTGACATTGTCAGCATTCATTGAAGTAGATGCAAAGTTGATGTATAGAAGTTATACCACAATATAGCTTTATAATATGAAATATATAGAAAGGTAGGTAAGGGGCAAATGGTCTTTTATAAACCCTGTAAAATATTGCACAGTAGGTGACTGAAGATGACAGAAATGAACTGTGTGTTTCAAAAGCTAAAACAATGGATTTCTTTTGGGGGTGCTGCAGATTGAACCCACAAGTAATTTGCCAGTGAGCTGCATCCCAAACCCTTTTTATTTCATATTTTGAGAAAGGGTCTCACTAAATTCCCAAAGGTGGTCTTGGACTTGTGATCTTCTTGCTTCAGCCCCTGGGTCCCTGGGATTACAAGGGTGCACCACCGAGCCTATCTAAAAAAAAAAAAAAGCATTTTGAAAGTTTTCACAAAAAAAGAAATGATAAATGCTCACAGAATAGATACATTTGCCCTGATTTCAGTATTACACAACATATACTTGTATTGAAGCATGATGTGGTATGCCATTGATATACATAGATTTTTATGTGTTCATATATTAGTTAAAAATAAATTTCACTTAAATTTTATAACTGAGTTTAAAATAAATGTTTACATAGCAAAAGAGGAAAAAGATTAAGTTTCTCTTAATTAAAAAAAAGCAGGGAAATGCATATGAGTTGGAGAACATAGATTTTAGTTTCAAAGTGAGTTTTGTAAGGTCTTTCTAAAAAAAATTATGCTTACATTTGAGATGGTAATATCTCATTGAAGGCATTTAAGTAGGAGCTGATGATCTCTCATCAGGTATGCTGTAGAAATACCTTGGAGATTAAATTATAACTAATCTGTAATATGATTCAATATTCTTAGAACATGTAATAGAGCTGTGCCCACAATGCTTTCTAAAATATAAAATATTTATATTGCAGTTGTAGTGTTCAATGATGAGTGCACAGGCAACAAAGTAGATTCTTGCACAATTTATTTAAGAAGTGCATAAAAGAAGTGAAAAAGAAGACTACAGAAAATGTACCGAAAATGCAGGAAATTCTATAATAGAGATCATCACAAAATTTGTATTTAATGTAGTGGAAACAGTGCCATAATCTTAATGTTTTACCTCTTCCTGAAATATTTAAGTATTAATTAGGAGCTATTGTAAAAATTAATTAAATCATGAAATATTTATGGAGAAATTCCACTTAGTACTAAAATATTTTGGAGATTCTTTTTAAATGAAGGTATTTCTTAGAGTACCTCCAGTAAAATTCCAAAGTGTGTATTTCAAACCTTAAATGTGTTTAGCATCTGGTTCATATGATCCAGGAAAACCTCAAGAAAAAATGTGAATGATGCAGATTATTCACCATTTAAAATGTTCTAGGACTGTGCATTTTTTTCCTGGAAGTATAAATAGTTGACTTTGAACTATTCAAAGACATGCTTTACCTGAATTTCTTTGAGATTCATTAAATGTGGCAATTGAAATTAACCAGCTTCCCCCATTACCACTTTACTTACTGTGCATGTGTGCATGATTCTTCCCAGGCAGCATGGAGGTGACACGGCTCAATTTGAATTTACAGTTGAAGAAAAATGAACTAAACAAGATAGTCCTCTCCCTTTCCCCACATTGCCACAGAGTTTCTGAGGTTGGGGATTAGTAAAATGAAAATATTAAACTAAATGTAAGAGCAACCTAATGGAGTTGGTTGGCCATGGACTGAACCTCTAAAATCATGAGCCCAAAATAAACTTTCTCTAAGTTCCTCTTGTTGGACACTTTGATCACAAAATGAATAACTTACTTGATTAACACACTCTTACACTTTTTTAAAAATGTAATAAGAGATAGTAATTTAACTGTACTAATTCACTATATAATATTAGTAAAAGCATTTCTTTTTGAAGTTCAATCCCTTAGTACTGGCTGGACATTTTGCAGGAAATACTCCTTTCCTGTCTTGTCCCCTCAGCTTACCTATCTCATACATCAGGTACGAAGACAAATTTCACCAGAGAAGCCTTTCCTCATCTTACAGAGGAGCGAAAGTCCCCTGAGACTTGGCCTTATTGGCTGCTGGCCAGACTCAGGTCTCCAGGGAAAGTTGGACAATGCTTGCTTCTCTCAACTTTGCTTTCCCAGCACCTAGTGCAATGTCTGGGACACATTCGGTGCTCTATCAATGTTTAATGATTAAAGAATAAACAGGTGAATAAATGCATTGATCCAAAGATAAATTGATAAATCCTGTTCATTAAATGTAATGTATTCAAAATATTTTATAAAAATTCATGTTTTCATTTATATTCTATTTCTTATTTGTATTCCTTAGAATTACACTGATTTTAATTAGAAGGCATATGAGATATAACTTGAGAATGTTCTGATAATATGTATAAAAAACTATAAACTCTTAAGTACAATGCTAAGAAGAGAAATCTAATTAAAAATCATTGTGATCTTAACTCAAGTCATATTCAATATTGTTTATTACATTCTATATTCTAGACACACACCCATTCTCAATAACATGGTATCACCTACATTATTATAATTTTCATTTCCTTCCCAATTCCCTTAAAGTCTGTATCTGACATGACATTATTGAATTGCATTGTTTTAAGCCACTTCACCAATTTGTTGGGGTCATATTATGGTCATGTTGAATTTTGATCTTGACATTCAAAGTGTTAATCAGTCTTTCCAACTAAAGGGAACTGTAAATTACTAAGTTCACAGACTTTTCTATCATCCAAGTCATTGATGAAAATAACAAATAGCCTCTGGCCCACCATTGACCTCTACACAATAAAACTTCTGTCCACATTGGTGACAAAGAATAATTAATGACTTAGATGATTCTAGCTATTTTGTTTCCAAAAATAGGCCTATGGTGCTGATCCAATTGTCAGTCTGTGCTTTAATCCAATTATTAACACTTATATGCTAATATTTAGCATATGATTTCAAATTGTGAATGAAAAATGTAACATTCATGAATGCTACTTACCAACATCAATTAATCATGGCAAGAACAGAAAGTGAGTCTTCAGTCTGCTGAGGTGTTAATTTCTTTTTCTGTGTTCCCATTGTCTCACTTTCTTATTCTTTGTGACAGCTCCAAGCAATGCTTTCTTCTCCAGCTGCCACACTTTGTGCCATGAAGAATCCTTTGTGACTACAAGTGGTTACTTTCTCTCTCTCTCTCTCTTTGTGTGGAGGGGGGTGCTAGGGATGGAACACAGGGCCTTGCACATGCTAGATACGTGCTCTACCACTGAGCTGTGCCATCAGTTCCAGCTGGTAATCTTTCATGGATAGTAAGAAAGATACACTGTGCATTCTTAACCACAAATCCATCTCCAAGAGAATGAAACTTTTACTTGTTATTTATGGGGACTTCTTCCTCCTAATCAAGAAGACTTTGTTTCTCCCTCTCTCTTTTTATATTTACTTGGTTTATTATATTCAACAAAAGTCAAATCAGCATAATGTTGGATTTCCCCATGTCTTTAGTCCTGTAGAAGGACTGAATCAGACAATTCCAATGACAAGCAGCACACTTGTCATTGGGTGGCTCAGGCAATAAGGAGCCAATGCTAAATTGCAGCCAAGTACTTTTTAAAAATTTCTGATTCCAGAATTTTTGCATTGTGATTATGCATAACAATGGGGTTCTTCACACCATATTCATACATGCATGCAACATAATTTGAAGCATTTTTTCTCTTACTCTCCTTTTTCCTTCCTGTCTCCCTGACCTATTCTGCTTGCTTTATTGTTTGATGTCTCTCCTTTTATTATTATTGTTATGGTAATGTGGGTGTAATAATGTGTGTGTGTGTGATTCACTGTTGTTTTATTCATACAGAGAGAAAGTATATTTTGGTAGATTTCATTATCTTATACTTCCTCATTCCCTCGCCTGTCCTTTCCTCTTTTTTTAGAGAGAGGGACAATGAGAAAGAGAGAGAGAAAGACTCAGTTCTATTTAGTTTTTCCTGTGGTTTTCATTGCTCTGACACTTTGCTGTATACATGGTGCTAGGGTTTGAACCGACGTCCTCACGCACATCAGCGTGTAATTGCTGAGCCATGGCTCCAATCCCACTCCCTTCCTCTTGATACTCTTTCTCTACTCTGTTGGTCTTCCTCCTGTTTCCTGAGATTCTACTTTTTTTCTTTTTGTTGTTGTTCCTTTCTTGTGCCCACTTGCGTTCCCTCTCTGTCTCTCTCTCTTCCTTCTGAATATGAGAGAAAATATTTGATTCTTGGCTTTCTGAGTCTCTTATTCCATTTGACGTGGACGTGAAGTTCTCCAGGTCCATGCGTTTACTCCCAGATGACATAATGTATTCCATTCTGTATACACACCACATTTTCTTTATCCATTCCGCAATTGAGGGTCACCTAGGCTGGCTCCACTATTTGGCTGTTGTGAATTGCACTGCTGTAAGGATTAGTGTGCTACTTTGTCTATTTATGAAGTCAAGTATTTGCATTTCTGCTTCTCCTTACCAGCCTATATAATCCTTAAAGAAACTAAGCATTCATTCATTTTTGATCCTCAGAGCTTAACACAGATAACAGCTTCTAAGTAGTGAACAGAAGGGAAATTACAAGCACTTCTGAATTATAAGAACAATATAGTTATAACGTAAAAAAAGACTAATCAAATGAGTGGACCAGATGATATATAGTTTCTATTCAATCCTGATTCTATAACATTAACATTGAAATGGATGGATATGAAACATTCTTTTTTCTGATTAGGAGGACACATAGGTTTCGTTTCTTCTTTCATCAATTGTTGCCTAAGAGCATTTCTCCAATATTTTAACAGAATCACTCTCAGGAAGTTAGCATATTTTAAAGGAAAATGACAGATGATAAAAATTTTATTTTCTAGCAGGCTTAAAAAGATGCATAGAAATATGTTTATTTACAATTTTCAACAGACCAACAGGACTTGACTTCACCTGGCTTTTAGAAGAAAAAAATTAAACAATGAACATGATCAGATGCATGTGTATGTGCATACAGTTAACATTAATTTTTAATGTGGAGATAATATGTAGTCACATGCGTGATTAGCAGACTTTCAACAGCAAGGACTAAGTTCATGCTTGTTTTTGGTATGGGGAACTGAAACCAAAGGTGCTTTACCACCGTGCTCTGTGCTATTTTCACAGTTCTTTTTATTTTTTTATTTTAAGCCACAATCTCACCAAATTAATGAGGCTGATCTTGAACTCCCAATCCTGCCTCAGCTTCTGGAGATGCTGGGATTACAGTTGTGCACCACTGTGTCCAGAAGTTTATGTCTTCTTAAGAATTTGTAGGTACCCACTTTAATATAACCTCTAAAAATTATGGCACTTCTACCACTATAGATGCTTTCCAGGGAACAAAAGATGATTTTTTTGAATATTTATAATGAATTTTAATTATAGCGAGCTAAAAATAGTAAAAGATGAACATTACAAATTACCATGTGTTATTTATTCCTGAGAAAGATGTTTTAATAATATTTGCACTTCAGTTGCCTTTCTAAAATGTCTTTCTGAAATGTTGAACCTCCCTTATTTTACTATGGAATTTGGATTTTTTTTTACTAATCTTTAAATTGGATTTAAATAAAATCCAACTTTATTTTCTACTATTTTGGCAATTAATTATGATAAAAAGCTTTGTTACCTGAAATAGTAAATGTCCTAATGATACAAATAATTTTTATAAAATTACTTTGGTTTTTGCATGCATCATTGTTTTTAGGAAGTCTAAACACATAAATGCCATTTTTAGTAGAAAATTATGAAATATATTCTAACTTAAGATAAATTCACAACAGTTCATTTCAGTTATTCAACAAATGTTTTTAAAAGTATATTAATGGGAGCTGGAGCGTGGTTCAGTGGTTACGGTGCCTGCCTAGCATGTGTGAGGACACAGGTTCGAACCCCAGCAATGCATACACAATGAAGTGTTGGAGCAACAAAAGCCACATGAAAAATGAAATAAAAATATATTCTCTCTCACTCTCTCACTGTCCCTTGGTCTCTTAAAAAAAAGTGAATTAATGACTGGATTTGGATGGGGATAATTCTGGTCTAAGGACAAACACATATCATATTACTACTTTATATGCATTTATGATTGTACGCTAACTCCTTAATAAAAATTTAAAAAATAGACAATAAAAGTATATTAGTAGGAATCTGAAAATTAATTGTGGGTGTGACAACCATCAACTAAAATGCAAAATGAATTCCCAATATCAGCCCAATCTGCCTATTGACTGATAACTATTCTTTTTTATTCAAAGAGCTGATTTAAATATTGAGTGTTAACATTCAATATACACTTCCCGTCTCTTATAATATCTAACACAGGTTAGAACAATATTTGATCCATCACCAGAATAGCTTTTCCTACATAAAGCGTCAGTGTCCCAGTTTGCCCCTTGTATGGAGTGATCTTTTACTTTACCTCTAAGGAGCATTGTCTCCCGTTTCTGTTGATGTTTGAGCTTTACTTCCAAAAAAAAAATCTGCTCCCCTAATAATTTGTACACCTCAATGGATCCAATTGTCAGGACTTTCATAAACTTCGGGACAACAGATGCATTTGTTTTCTACTAATTTACCTTCTTTGCACTTGTTTTCTTGTAAAATGTCCAGTGTAACATAACAGGAGTTAATTTATTGAATGTTACATTTAATCAAAAAAATCCAACAGTATATGTTATTTAATGTTTATTTAATTGCTTCTACAATTAACAACAACAAAAATGATAGTAACATAAGAAACCATTTTGAAATCCAGCAGTCTCGGTTTTTTCTTAAATGCAGTAGAAGGCCCTTCACACTCTATTTGTCAGTGTGGCTTTAAGGTTTTCATTTTGTTGGCTAGAAGACAGATAAAGGGGATTATGGACAGAACTGAGCCTGGTTTCTGCTAATCTCCAACTTGAATTCTTTCAAGGGTTGCAAAATATGATTCAAGTATTTCACAAGCCTTTATAACCTGAGCCAGACTTTGTCATCTGTTTGGTATATGTGCCATCATGGGTGGATTTGGGTCTGACATTTTCTATCTCTGATCTCAACTGTATAAATATTTGTTTAGAGTGACTATCAACATAGCACACAGGCATTTTGTCCTCTGATGTATGGATGATAGAATAGTTCTTAACTGGGGACCTATGGATTGGGCAGCCACAGACTATCAAAAGGCAATGAGGCAAAGTGTCAGTTGATCTAAGATTTTCACCTATTTCCCCATAGGTGAAAAGTAGAAGAGTTATTTTTCTTCCAGAAAACTGTTTTTTATGATTTGGTTTACATTACAGATATTGTACATATTTTGCCGTACAGCTGACTTCATGATGGTGAATTTGTTTTCCTAACTAACTTATATAAAAGAAATTAAATTAATGAAAAAATTCTATTTTTTCTATTGTCTTCTCCAGTACTAACCTCTAGAAAAACTGTCCTAAATAATTTTAAATTTTAAGCAGTGTTGTTTAAATATCCTAATCTTTATTAGATGGATTAATATTCTCGAATTTTTAATTCTTGTTCATTTCATAAAAATTAGATTAAATTGATGTTGTAAATATCATTTGCAGGTTGTTTAATATATACAGTATGCTATATAAGATCTGTAAATTTAATAAAGAATCGATTGCCTCAAATAGGTTAGCAAATCTTGAAAATGGTAAGAGTTAAAGTCATTGACATTTCATAGAGAGAAATAGGTGAGATTTAAAGGGATTTGGATCCTCTTTTTTTTCTCAGATGAAGAAATGAAGGCTGGTTCTTTAGCCAGTTTTGGAAAATGTTCTAAAAATTATCTAATATTCTCTTATGGTAAAGAGTACTAAGTTTTAAATTCTGCTGATACATGCATTATTTTATTTATGAAACAAACATTTGAAAATCCATTTATTGCTGGATATTGTGCATGAACTAGACTTACAAGTAATTGAAAGTAGTAATTAGCAAATATTATATACTGAAGAAATTAAAGACAATGCTGTGAAATATAGCTTTATAAAATTAATTTATTAAATTAAGCACACATTTTATTTTTAAAATTAGAATGCCATTTCATAATAATAATACTGAGGATAAATTGTGTTTGTATTTTGTAGTGTTTTCATGAAGCAAAATAAAAATATAGTAGTATGACATAAATTTGGTCCACTAAGGTGAGTTCATTGACACTCCTATTGTTGTTTATACCAGCACATATTTTTGGAAACTCTCAGAAAAATATAGAAATCAATATCTAATCAAAGAAAATGGGAAAAAGCCACAGAAAATCCAAGCATATTTACAACCAGTTGATTAGAAATATACTCAGGTTCTAGAAGGCACAGTGATGGAAGCTTTGGTTGTCTCCTAACTTTAGTTATGAGTAGGAGTTATCTGGGGGACTCAGACATGAGAAGGTATGCCGACAGTCAGTGGCAGATCAACTAGAAAATTTGGAACAGTTTCTTTGGTATTAAATTTCACGTGGCCTTGTACTTCTCACTGAGATTGAATAGTAGGAAACATTTATTCTCCTGCCTTAAACAACTAAAAAGGATACACTATATTAAACAATAGCTTTTAGACATTGGACAAGAAGTAGCAAAGGACAATGGATTTTGTAAGGCTGTTCATTGTGATGATAACCCCTAAAAGTCAATGGTGTGATGTCTTTGTACAATTCAGTAAAATTCTGGTGTTAGAACAAGTCCCTAGTCATCTGTGAAAAATAAAGCTGGACTCCTTCTTTATATTTACTAACAAAATGAATTTCATATGGGTAAAACACATAAATATGTTAAAAGAGTACAACTACTAGGAGAAAACACATTTTATATATATATATATATTGCATTTAATAAGTATACAAATACAATTTGATATAATTTAATGCATACAATATTAGTTGGAGTATTCAAGAATACTCCTCAGTAGTGGCGGAGTCAAGTCAACTCTAATCTCAATTTTATTGTGATTGCATCTAATGGAGTTTATAAGCAAGCCTCCAAAGGATTAAATTATTTCTTAATTATATCCTAAATCAAAGTTTAAAGATACTTAAATAATATAAAAATATATAGGAACTAACACCATGAAAATGAAATTCACACCTGACATATGAGCTAAAATTACCAGGGATGTAAAGAAGAAAGAAATTATAACCCATATAAAAGTGAAAAAAATCAATAAATGGAAACAAAATGATCAGGTTTTAATCAGTAAATGAAGAAATTTAAATGGTTATTATTATTGATTTCCGCAGATTCGTAAGGATAGAGCCTCTGTATCATAAAGAGACAGGGAAGATATGAATATGATCCAAGTAGAACATTTGCAGATGAAAAGTATAATTTCTTGGATAAAAGAACATACTGGATGGGAGTAAAAAGGATGAGACAGTGCAAAAGCACAGATTAGTTTCTCTCTGAAAATGTAAATTTTTGCCATTATAATATGTCAAACTGAGCAGTTCAAATGTGAAGCATAAAATAAAAAAAAGTTTGGATCATCCCTTTAAATTTATTTTCCCCTTTCTGGGTCATGTTTCTAAAAATAGCTAAAGCAAAAAGTTTTGAAAGTTTTCTTCAGCAGTATTAAAAATTAGCTTATAGCCCCTGTATGGATTCTCCAGTGCAATGTAAATATCTAACCACTAAATACTCAATAAAAAATAAAACATTATTGGAACAAAAATTCTGGATGTACAACACAAATTATTGAGGAACATCGTGAACAAAAATAAATCTATTTTAAGATATATTTGGCTTGCACAATAGAAAAGATGATACTTGAATCAACGTACTTAGTTTTCTGATAAACAGGAATTAATTTAAAAGATGGGTAGCCAGACAGATTTTAACACATCAGAATTCAGTTTATTTTTTTCCTTAATAACATTCACTGCACAAAGTTCTAGATTTTCAGGGTAATTGCTAGGGAGCAGAATGCCAAGATTTGTTAATGACTATAGAACCAAGTATTAACACATTCTCTCCTTGAACTTCAGTACAGAAAACAATGCCCCCTTTTTATACATATATTTCAAATGTTTCTCTTTTTTTGTACTTTTTGAATCTTTTTTTATTTTTACTGAGAAATTTATTTTTTAAACAACCAAACAAGTTTTTAACAAGATAATATAAAATGTATAACAATGCCCTTTATGCCACTGTGAACTGATGCTAAGTAACCATATTTGAGAATAGCTCAGAAACTTCAATGCGCTACTCTGATTCTGTCTTGTGTATCCCATATCTTGTATGTTTTATACATATGTATGCCATATATTTATATTGATATCTACAGCTATGTCTGCATCTCCTAAAAGACTATGCTACAATAATGAAATCATATTTTGACACAACTGTTGTGGTTATCACTGCCAAAATTACTATTATTAATTGTAGTCCCAATATCTAAAAATTTGTGAGAAAAAAGCAAGGAACTAAAGACTTGAACCATCTTCTAACTTTGTGTTTTCAGTAATTTTTAGACGAGAATTGAAGTGATTTATTCTAAAACATTTTATTTCTAGTTTGCTAGGAAGAAATACCAAACAATGTATTAAGACTGTAGGGGCTAGTCTCTGAAGAAGTTCTCTGTTCTCATCTTATACAAAGTGGTATATCATCTATGAATGGTCAGACACATGTACACATGATTCTGATGGATGTTATGTTTTACATATAAGTGGGTATTATAAGCAGCTATTTAGGAATATTTTTAAATTAGTTGCATAATTTGGTTCTAAATATTATTGCAATATAAAATTATAAGTATTATTTAAAATGTTTTCCCTATAAGGGAGAGAAAATAGCATTCTTGCTGTCACTTTCTATATTCTTGGAAAGAAAACATGAAGGTAAATTCCATCTGATATGGATCTCTAAATAGATTGCTGAATTGAAATGTCTTTGGGTTTTTCTAAGATTCTGGCAGAGTTGCACTGGTTTCCCTTGAGCCCAAGAAGAGGGCATGAACTGTCAATGTTCAACCTAACATTATGATCACCTGAAAGCCACTATCAAATTAATATTGAAACAACTGAGAAAATTGAGCACATGAACAGGTACGCATGAGCACTGATAATATCCATTCTTTTATTACATAGGGTATGTTGTCACCACTGTCTTACTATAAAGACAGTGCATCCTAAAAACAGAGATGGGACCCTGATATTCCAACTGATTTGAGTGCTCTCAGCTCTTACATTGCTGAGCACAAGGTTTTCCTCTTCCCTATATCTCTCTTTCTTTCATGTGTATTAGGTTGCCACTTGATAAAATTTCATTATAGGAAAGTAATCCACTAAAATAGTCTGTGTGAATAGCAACAATTTATAATATGGATCAAGAATAATGTCAAGGGGCTGGAGCAGTGGCTCAGTGGTTAAGACGCTTGCCTGGCATGCGCGAGTACACAGGTTCAAACCCCAGCACCACGTACACAACAAAGTGTCGGAGCAACAAATTCTACGTGAAATACTAAATAAAATTGATTCTCTCTCCCTCTCTCACTGTCCTTCTTTCTTAAAAAAAAAAAAAGAATAGTGTCAAAAGCAGGAGCTTTCATCCTGGGCTGTAGTGACAGTAAGAGTGTCACATCATTGTGGTACTCATGAAGGTCAGACCTTAAGGACCGAGGCGGACTGGTGCATGTGTGCTATTTGCAGTTGCTTCAGCAGCAACTCTGACAGAACTTTGCTAAGAAGTCTACAAAATGTGATCAGAAGCTTAGATTAGTTATGTATTGTGTGCTTGTTTTTTTCTTCTACTCATATATAGGGTTTGATTGCTTGGGTTCTTACTAAAATAATTGAGCTAATAGCATTTTGTGTATTTGTGTTCTTTTCATCTTCAATTAGCTGAATATGAATAGCTTCAGGTGAATTCATATCATCGTGTATGATTATCTAGTAGTACATAAGTCCATGACTTTCATTCTGTGCTCTTTCAATACTGCTTTCTTCCACAGATTTTTTTTTTACAAAGATCTCTGTTCAGATCATAAGGTTTCTGCCTAGAAATTAACTTTTAATAAGATATTGGGTTACCACTATATCAAAATTAGAACTTTCTCGTTCCATATTTCTCTATTATGATGTCTGGTAGGCTTCTTTTTTTGTTGTTTGTTTTTTTAGTAGTAGTCACCTCTGCTTGAAATTAGACAAGACTTCACTGTGTTTCTTTGCCCTCTGACTCATTTCATAAGACTGTATACTCTGTTAGGGTTTTTGTCTATGCTTAGGGCCTAAAATGTTTCCACACATGAAAATACTCATAATTTATCCTTGTATATTTTATTTAAACAGAGTTTAACTATTGATTGGAATTCAGCTGTCTCTATGTCACATACAAATAATTCACTAGAAATATATAGAAATCTAATAAAGCAACAACTTTTGAAAGACAAGAGTTTAATAGTATATTTCAATATGCTTTTCTAATTGAAAAATATGTACAAGTAAAGGAGAAAAGTTACATGAATACATGAGAATTTCTGTAGGTGTGCTTCCCAGCACACCTCTGTTTTTGGTATTTATTTCATAATGGACACTCAATTTTTCCTTAAAATTAAAAATAATGGGATTTGAAGAAATATAGTACTAAACCTTTGCATCTGCCAAGGATATAAAAAAAATTTAAAACTATTTTTCCTGTACTAAAACTAGGGGAAAAAAGTCATATGAAATAAAAAATAACAAATGTTTTTGAATCCTTCAGAATTTTGTTACTTTAGGGAAAGCAAGTAATATAGGGATCAAAAAGGATCAGGTACCTGCAAAGAGAGATGAGGCTTGGGACCAGTTTTGTTTTTGATGAAGTATGGGAGAAAAGACTGATTTCCAGGTTCAGATGAAGTTGGTGAGAAGAAATCAGCTGCATTTTTCAAGAGCTGCTAATGTTCATGTATAAGGCAGTTGCAGTTTGAAATAGCTGGAGGAACATGAAAGAGAAAGGGAAGAGACAGACTTACATTTAACTCACCATTATCAATAGTAAAAAACGAGATGCCAATACAGCCATTAATGACATTTTGAAACAAATAGACAAAGACTTCCTCCGCATAAAACCACTATTTAGCAAAGTCAACAGAAGATGAAATAGAAAATCTGTTTATTAGACTAAATAAATCAAAAGAATGTTTTCTACTATTGGCAAATCTGGTAGTTCCTGATCATGAACATGTCCAGGTATGCAAAAAAGGTTAAACACTCAGAGAACTATATGCAAACTTAATTTTCAAAAGTTATTTATTCAACACCTGCTATGAAGATAGAGACAGACTATCCTGCAATTTCTGTATTCTCTTATAATTAGGAAAGGAAAAGCTTCATGAAACATGACTGATTTTTGTGCTATGAGTTTTAGCTATTGCTATGATATTCATTTAGAAACACAAAATTTTTGGTTATAAGTATTATTAAAAAGTTTTGAAAATACTGAGCTTGGTTGTGAAATTTGAAGATCCCGTAAAGAGAAAGATCTTATATGTGTCACATTCTTTTAAAGAAAATGATTGAGAAATATTCTCCCAAAAGTGATCTGGTTTTTAGGAATATATTCATTGATAGTGTCACTGCCTGGTAAGGTTTAAAAATAATCATGTCAGTTATTTCAGGGAACTAGAAGGATGAAAAAAATTCCAAGGCCATCTAAGTTGAGTTGCCTAACTCCCGCAAGACTCAGAGTTCTGGCTTTTTAGTCAAATTATCTACAGTGATTATTTTGCTAAATACCTAGGCAGAAGGAAGTGACATGTGGATGTTCAACTTATAGACTACAATTAAGTATTTTGCACCTTCATAGCTCAAAAGTATATTTTCTGGTAGGAATGCCAGAATTGAGAGCCAATGCATTCAATCACATGGATAGGGATTACTATGGTTACACTTTCATGAGTTAATTTGCATCAATTTCAGGTGGAAAATTGTTGTGCATGCAAATAAAACAGAGGCAAAAAACACTATCTGCCAAGCTTTTCCATAAACAAAGTGTTGTTTTTTTTTTCACTTGTGTGTGTGTGTCTGTCACCAGAGTTGATTGAAGAGTATTTGAATTAAAAGTTGAGCTTCTCAGGTATATGCCCAAAGCAACAGAAAGCTAACAAACTTGCTTTATTCGTCCATGGTTTTATCCTAAACAGCAGACCATGTAAACTTTGAGAATTAAGATAAAGACTACTGCCCAGGTCACCAAAGCACAGTGAATACTATATATGTGTGCTAATCTGAAGAACACTATAGACTCCAAAACGTCAACATTTAGCAGGCTATTCAAAATTGTGATCTGAATCCAATAGACTCAATTGTCTGATAAAAAAATGAACATACTTCACAGAATTTAAATAAGACTTTGTGTCTTCTCTACAATGCTCAAACTATCCAGAATAATAACCAAATTATTTAGTGAAATAAAAGCCAGGACAATCTCAAGTTATTTGATAAAAGACATGGGACAAATGCTAAAATGAAAATGGTAGAGATATTGTCATTCTGGCAAGGACTTTAAAGCAGGTATTGTAATTATTATAAAGAAAAGGTAAAACACTTGAAGTGAATGGAAAGGTAGAAATATATTCAAAACAGCAGAAAGTATAAGAAGAAATCAATGGAAAATGTTAAACTGTACCACTTAAAAATTGAAAAAGAACTTCCTAGTTGGAATAAATAGTCAAATAGAAATGATTGAGGAAAAGCAAGAGCTTGAAATGATTTAACATGTACAATACAAAATGTAAAAAGGGAAGATTAAAATAATGACAAGGCTAATCGAAACTTTTGGTACAAAAACAGAATTTCACAGTTTCAGAAGAAAAATGTGTACTAAAAATAAAAAGGCTGAAATTCACTGAAAGATACAAATCTACAGATTAAAGAAACTCAAAGTTTTCAAGAATTTAAAGAAACCCAGTTATATTACAAACTGATGAAAATTAAATACAAAGAAAATATATTGAAAGCATCCTGAGAAAAATGCTTGTAACAAATATGAATCATTTCTTCAAGTAAATCTACTGAACTGTGGTGAGGACAGTAGGAGTCTGTTACTTTTCTGCCTGAGCCCACTCACACCCCACCCCTCCCTGCCTTGGACAGAAATGGTTCCATGATGGTGGAAGGGGCCTGAGTTCTTTAAAAGAGAATGCTAAAAATGCTGTGGCCTGTGGAGCTGCTAAACTAACAGAGGTTTCAGAGGCAAAACATCACAGTGGATCAACATCCCTTCCAGTCTGTGGTTTGGATAGTATTGGGGGTGAGCAATAGATGAGCAGAACAACAGGACATTTGACAGGGGAATAAGACACTGGAGCCATCCTTGATGAAATCCTCAAGTGGAAGGTGTGGAAGGTTGAACTGGAAGGTTAAGCACACCTGAGGCTACACACATGCTCCCAGGGGAGACTGGAGATGGCCCTAGCAAATTGGTTCTGGTTGAATGTAAGGCCCTGAGAACACAGTTTGAAAAACCACATTTTTGTAAACTTCTGGGACTCTGGATGCAATACTGATACTCTTTTAGTATAGTATGTATTGACTTTATGTACTGCTTTCTATTTTGACATGAATTAGCACAACACTAAAATCGGTATTATCTTAAAAATAAAGGTCTTCTGATACATTTAATTTAAATGTGGAAATTGTATAATCAAAAAGAATAATTTTTATTGGTTGCACTTATGCAAACAACACGATAATCTGTATCATCAATATTTACCTCAGTGCTCTAAGTAACTGATGCTATAAGAAATATAGAAATAGTTTGCATAAAAAGAGACATCAACAAAGGAGAGAGGAAATTAACTTCACACATCACTCTGAATTTGTTAAGCAGAGTACTCACTTATTTTTTTCTTTAATTGGCAATAATTAGAGAAATATGGGGTGGGTAGGTAGGAAGAACACCAGATTAATAATTGTTAAGAATTAAAAACTTTACAATGAAATACTATTATCAGAGCAGTCTAGAGGGTTCAGCCACCATGGTATAAAGATGTATGCTTTGGCCCTATGGTGTAGATAAACCAATCAACTTTCCAACTGCCTTGTCAGCTTGCTCTCATTTACCTATTAATAAAAACTTTACTACCTAGAATGTCCTGTTCCATTTTTTCTGTTACACCTTAGCAGTTTTCTTCTAAGGGCAATAATGTCTGTGATTCTTGCTTTTGTATTTCTACACAGTTGAATGTTTACCATAGGACGTATTTCAGAAAATGTATTGATTGGCATGCTACTGTTCTAGATTCAATAGGTAAGAAACAGGTAAAAGCCATGATATTTGAAAGCAAATAGTGACTTGAAATTCAGTTCCCATTTATGAAAAATACGATCTTTGGTTTCTGTGTGGTTCACTTTTTTTATCCATAAAATGGAAACAATATCTACAGAGTTGTTGTGTGAATTAAATAGGATAAATTATGCATAGTGAGTAGCACAATTCTTGATGGATAGATGGTAACTATAATTATAATTAAAAATAGATGCTGCAGCTCCACACCCTTAATTAATGGATATTTAGAAGTGCAGTTTTGTTTACCAGTTCTTTTGAATTTCTTTTGTCTTTTCCCAGTTGTAAGATTATTATCTCCTGCACAGTTGCTATGTTATGATTAAAAAATCTGCATCTTCTCATGTTAGTATCTCAAAGCATTTAGAGTTTGGCAGTACATTCACAGTATCTATGCACCAAATGAATAAAAGAATTAGTCCTGTCCCATGGTAAACAAAAGCGCTAAAGTACTTCAATGCATGCATATACATACAGACATCCTGCAGACACACGCACATATTTATTCACCTGCATATAGAGATGTAAGATAATACATTGAGGATGTGCAGTATATTTAGTTTTTCTTTTTTATCTGAACAAGCTATGGTTGCAGAATATACACAAATTTTGATGCATAAATATGTGCATACACATTGTGAAGAGTCTTATAATCAGAGAAATATCTTCATCTCATAATATTTCCCTCACTCAAAGATAGAACTGGAGATGGTTCCGTAGATGTACATTTTAAATTAAGCCCTAACAGTCTCAAGTGTGGAAGGCAATCCAGATGTCACTGCTACTGCTGGGGAGACATACTCTGGGGATTGTCATCTGGGCACTACCACTGCCAAAATTATTGTCTTGGTCACAGCTATTGACTTTCTTGCTAGAAGATGATGGACCAAGAAAAGCATTTGAAAATCTTGCTTAAACAGTTGGAGGCAGTCACAAATGAATACACATTAGTGTAAAAGTCATTGCTCAATTTGCTTCATCACAATTCTGGCATAAAATAGGTGCATCTTTATACTAACTTGAAACACTATACACACACACACACATGCATTTCATTATTATTAATGTGCTACCCTGCAGTAATACAGGCATTATTTCAAAGCTTATGTCTTGACTAGATATTGGTTAAAATTGTTAATGATCTATTTGATAAAATGTCAATTGAGAGGGTCAAGTGTTTCAAAATTGAACCTTGAGACAAAAGTCCACAAATACACTCTCAATTCCTGATGCTTCTTTCCAAATTTATTATTTGTTCCTAGATATCTCCGTATATCTTTATCTCCTATGATAACAAACTTTACTTCTCTAGTGGAGTTTAAATACATGATGTTGAAATAATTTGAACTGAACAGAATTGATTTTAGTTGAATTGAATAGAATAATAATCAATTAGTACTATGAGTTAATGTTTCATCTTTGATTTTTTTGTGTAGTGGGGGGAGTGGTGGGGTTTTGAGGATTTAATCCAGGGCCCTGTGCATACTAGGAAAGTGCTCCATTACTGAGCTACACTCCCAGCCCTTTTTAAAATTTTATTTTATTTGAGACAGTGTCTCACTAAGTTGCTCAGGCTGGCCTTAAACTTGATATCTTTTTGCCTCAGCTATCCAATAGCTGGAATTACAGACATGTGCCACTGTGACCAACTTTTGGTTTTGATTTTTGCTATGAACTCACACTAGTAATTTTATCTTATTGTTGGTATTCACTAACAAGATTTTTCCCTATAAATAGCAATATACAAAAACAAAAGTGGAAAAGTTTTATTTAGATTCCTTTATTAATGTAGTACTAGAGATATTCATGATAATTTCCATCTATTTTCAATTTAATATGTAATGGATAGACAAGTTATAATCAGTATATAATTATATCCACTTATACATAAAAATAATACATTTTTGTCTGAAGAAAAATATAAAGAGAAAAAAATGTGTTTGCAATCACATGGAGTAACTTATTTTCCTGTATGCATTCATTTATTCAGTAATCATGCATTGATCAATGAGTTTGTGCAAAATGGTCCCCTAGAAGAGATCATAAAAAAATAACTGAAATAGTCCTTTCATTTAAAGATGTACACATAAGAAAGATAAGCAAGTAATACAGGGAATCCATACATAAGAGGAAGTAAATAAGATTATGTTAAGAATTGTTTAGAAATATGGTCAGGAAATCTGTCTGGAGAGAGACCAGAGAAAGATTGGTGGAAATTCCAGACTTGAGCATTCTATTAAAAGAAATGTACAAGGGATCCAAATGAGGGGATGAAGAGAATAGAAAGAACGCTCCACAAAGAAGGGCAAAATCTATAAACTAAGGAAAGCATGAAGCTGCATATCCAGATCACGGAGACTCTTTAGTGCCACAGGGCTGATGCATACAGGTTGTTACCCATTGTGCTTGAACCCTCTTTTTTTTTCATGGTTTTTAACTTTTTTAATTTTGTGCATAATTATAAAAATTGTGTTTCATCGCAGCACATTTATACATGATCTAACATAATGTGATCAATAACAGAAGCGATCTTAAGTGCTTTTACCACACATGCACTTCAAAACAGATACGTTACTTAGCTGATTATGATAATCATTTAAATATATTTATGTAACAAAGTACTACGTTATCCACTACAAATATATATCATTTTCATGTATCAAATATATCTCAGGAAAACTGGAAAAAGTAAATTAAAAACTCAGGGAATAAAATTAAGTATAATTTTTTCATTATATTATCGTTCCTTTTCATAGTCCTTAGGATCAATTTGCCTAGTTCTAACAGGCAATGAGGATTTTATTAAAATTGGAGAAACAAATGCTAACATGTCCATGTTTTACATTTCATTTATGCTTATAATCTACATTATTGGTTGGCAAACTTCTCCTGAAATGTTTCAAATAATAAATGTTCTAGAACTCTTAAGATATATGTTCTCTGCTATAATTACCCAACTTTGTAACTGTAGCATAAGATTTTTCACAATACATAAAAGATTGAGCATGGTAATCTTCCACCAAAACTTTTCTTTCTTTCCTTCATTTCTCCCTGCCTGCCTGCCTGCCTGCCTTTACTTTTTACAAAATATGACTCCTGATCTATACTCTATTGATCTACAATGGGGAACCTTGCCTAGGTTCCTGGGAGACATAGGGATTGGGGCAGGGAGGAGAAAAGGGAATAGGAAGGACATAGAGACCAGAGGGAGGTAGTATGGGGGAATCTAATCAGAGGGGAACCTCCAACTTTCAGGAGAAGTCCAATTAACTTGGGGCTTAAGGAGGGGGAAACATGGAACCATGGGGAACCCAAGGTGGGTAAACCATGGACTGGCACCAACCTTGGCTTGTTCTGTCATTATATTTTCATTCTTGATTGTTTGACGATGAATCCCTCCTAATTGTAAGACCATCTTTAATGAATAAAAATAAAAAAGAAAAAAAAAAGAAATTTAATAGAAATATGGCTGTACTCCATGGTATAAACTTAACTATTCTGCAAATTGAACCCTCTTGACTACTGTTTTCTGAATGGTATATTTTTTATTAAGTTTTTAATTTCTTATAACAATTGTAATCAAATCTGGTGTTCTTTTATTCCCCCTGAAATAGAGGGAGGTAAGAAGAGAAAGAGACAGAGAAAGAGAGAGACATGAACATACAGACAAACATAATTTTTTTTAAAGAGAAACTTTGTATGCATCAAAATGTGAGAAAGACAAAGACACAGGGTATGGTTAAAACCCCAGACAGAATTCTCTTTCTTCCTATTTTTTGGAATGTGGCTTTATTTTGTAAAACTGCAGAATGATTTTGTCACCTACATAAATCAAGACTTCAGCTATGCACTTATTTTCCCGATCCATAATCTAAGATGCAGGGAATGTTCCCCAGAGATCCCAGTTAGTATAATGTTTCAGAGCATCACTGGCCCTACTTGTATCCTGCGTCACAAACTTGATAATTCTCTGAGGCCAGATGGAAACAATAGCATCATTTCAGTTTTTTTTTAATACAGCAAATCTCTAAGACTATAAAATCATTGATAATATTTATCAGAATTATACACAGAGTCGAGGAGGGAAAGTTTCCTCCAAAGACTGAAGAAGCTTTTACCTCAAAATAGAGGAGGAGAGACGCTGGTCTGAAAAAGGCATCCATTGTTCAACTAATTCTGCTAAGACATCTAGAATTTTTCCATGACATCATGTAACATTACCGAAAGGACTGTCAGAGAGTACTAATGTGTGTGTATACATGTGTGTGTCGTTTTTAAACTATATAAAGTGGTAGTTATTCTAGGGAAGATTGATCGATCTAAGCCATAAAATTGGAAGAGGAAGAGGACGAGGACCTGTCTCAGGCATCCTTATAGGAGATGATGAGAGATCCCACACTGACCACATCATAGGTATGGGGACATGGAAAGTATATTTGAGAACGAAGAAAGAAATTTGGCAAATGGGAGATAGGTTTGGAAAAAGAGAAGCTGGTACAGGAAAGGGAAGGAATCAAGAGTTCCCTTTATTTAATTACTAATCAATTCAGGGTAATTATATATAAAATGCCTCTCCTATCTATTCCTTCTTTTAAACTTTATAGTCATTTCATTTAATTTAGTGATCATTATCTCTTGCCTGGAAAATTGCAGCAATCTGCTCAGCAATCTGCCTGATTCCAGTATCTTACCTTTCTAATCTATTTTCATTCTATAATTTGAAATATATTCCTGAAAAAAAGAATTATCTTCTTTTGCTTTCATTTGTAAATGTGGCTCTCAAAACTAAGCCATGGAGTTTTTAGTTTTTTCAAGATGGCATATGACATCTCTAACAAATTGTAACTTGCCAGCTAGGAAGGATGATGTAACCCATATATGACTATAACGTATTAGAAGTCAACTACTCCACATCTTGATGCTAGGAAGTCTGAGGTCTCTTGGACTTGGTTTTAATCTGTGTTCTCCCAGATGGGAGCTGAGGAATCGCACCCCCCATTGTATCTATTAAGAGGATCATGTTGAATATCTAAAAATGACTAATGTAAGAACGGGCAGAAAGATGACGGAGCCTTATTACAATTCCTCCAGTAGCCAGGAACAAAAACATGAATTTTATCAAACATAAAATTGTTATAATCTCCAGAAATTTTCCTACAAATCTTCTGCCTCTTATCTGGAGCCAGACAGGTTCATTGCCAAAAGTTTCTTATGTTTTTTTCAACATTATGTCTCCCCAAATGTTAGTGGCAAATATGAGACCTCTTAGCAGTTTTCCTCATCTTCAGATTTCAAGCTTTTTGGTTTTGTAAAAATATCTATTCAACTAATTCTTTTTCTAGTTGAAATACCTGGAATGGTTATACTGATTGTCGCCAGACATAAACTGAGAATTTTATTACCAGAAGTGGTTCCATGAATCCAAATATAGAGATATGATTCTGTAATTTATTATCCATTGTGGTTATATTAAAAAGAGAGATGATATCATTGCCAGGGAGAGAGAGTTTACCAACCATCTATGTGGGGCAGAAGCAATAGAGTTACTAAAATTATCTGATTCAGTCACTGTAATAAAGTCCCTATTAAATCTGAAGCTTGGTATGCTGAGTAACATCAGCAACAGAATGTTATGTTGGAGATAAGTACCATGATGCAGACTAGCTGCTTCCACACTAAGAGTTCACAGGAAAAAAAAAAATTGGCAAGTCAAAGCCCATAATCTCTCAGTTTGAGGTAAGCCCAAGGAAGTAGATAGAGACCTGCTATGATTGCACCCCCCGAAAACATTTTTAACTTCTCTAGCCACGTGCCCAATATATTCAAAAGATTTTAAGTTTGACCCTGCATGTTTCTGAATTGCAGTACAATTTGTAGCATTGCTTGGGAAAAGTTTCAGATCTCTAGTTGGGGAATTAAAACTATCTTGTTCCTCTCTACCCTTTATATTCCAATGAATATCATGACTATCTCTTGTCAGAAACATCAGCTTTTCATGCTTTGTCAAAAGAAGCTGTGTACTCTGGCTTCAGTACTCCAAGTCCCTCCAGGAATCGCTTCCTGTACCCAGTCATGGACTCTGGACTCAGAGTTACATCCAATATTCCTCAGGAATATGAATATGATATGTTTTACTTATTGAGAAAATTGTATAACATATGTTTTTTAAACATAAACCTGAAAAATATACATAGCAATTGATTCTTTAGAAGCTGTATCAAGATGGAAATAACATAATTGGTCAGGTTTAATTTATTGATCTAGGTATAATTTCAAAAGATTTTTAGTTGTAAGAGGTGAGAGCAGATACAGAATTTTCTTTTTAGATTATAAAGGAAGGAGTCAAAGGCTTGGTGTTATAGGGAAGCTTGGGCACATTTATATTGTAAAAGCAACTTACAATCACCTTTTTCCCTCTGCAGTGCAGAGTATTCCCCCTTCATACATTGATCAGGAGGTCGCAGAATCTGTGAGAAGTTCTCTGTTGGTCCTTCTGGAATGACAGAGTTCTCAGAACTGCACTAACCAAAGGAGGCAGGGAAGCTTGTTGTCAGAGGAATGAACAGATCCAGAACAGAAATGAAAAGGAGTGGACCCCAGGAAAGCTCTGGAAATGACTATTTTATTATAGCATTCTTGGGGCAGAAATTGTCACCCACACATTCATTAATTGTTTAGTATAATTTAAAGAAATGAAATTTTGGTGTGATATACAGAAACCTCACTTGAAGTATTACACTGAAAACATTTGATCCTTCACTCAATTTTTAGTTCTTATCCACTGTCTGATTTCAGAGCACCTAGTTTTGATGACAGAGTACGGTCTGGGCCTGACAAGCAGGGAGTAGCACATAATCTAGATTTGCAGACAATGGCCATGTGCGATAAAGAGTAAGATAAATGCCAGAAATATTCAGGAGACTACCACCTTTGTAAAGGTTACTACGGAATGAATGAATTGTATATGCACATGCTGAAATATCAACTTGGAAGCTAAAGAACACCAACACCACCTTCTTACCTCTACCACTGAAGATTAGAGTCTGCATTTTTGAAATGCAGGGACATTGCTTCTTTGAATTTTGGGATATAATATAAAATATTTCAGTGGTCTTCAGAGATCGTTTCCCAAGTCATCACCTAGGCTTCCAATTTTCAGTGAGGGCCAAAGCAGGAAATATCTCTATAGGTGGCAGCTGTTGTACAATCTGCCTTGCACTACTTCCACAAGCCAGCAAGACTAGTGGCACTGAAAGTTGGTTGGAAGATACAGATGCTACATCAAGCCTTTAACAAGTCCCCCATAGAGAAATTATCATGAATTCCCCATGGTTTTCTAATAGTGTATTTTTCTCTTCTATAAATAATTAGTATCTTCATTTTTCTATTGGACCTCATTGAAATTAAATGCCTTTATCATGGTTCTTCATTGACCTGAGGTGCTTCTCATGAAGCAGCCATTATCTGATCTGCAAAGCCTTTCACTGTATAAGAGGAGCAATATCAGATCGGGTAGAAGTGGTATACATGTGGTTGATATTCATACTCATAATTTGTTCTATGTGTATTTCATTTTCACTTCTGCCTCAACCAACTATTATGGCTTTGTAGGGGAGTTTCTTTTAATGAATGTTCCAAAGAAAAAAATATTTAGACTGTATTGATAAATGGCTATATGTGCTATGGTGGTGGAGCCAGTCAATATGGAACACCTGGAGACTTATCGACACACAAAAGAGTAGCCCCGAGAAAAGTGTAGTGAAGAATTAATCTGGGGCCTGGAGTGGTGGCTCAATGGTTAAGGCATTTGCCCGGCATGCGCAGGTACATGGGTTCAAACCCCAGCACCCACGTACACAACTAAGTGTCAGAGCAATGAAAGCCATGTGAAAAACTCAATAAAATTGATCATCTCTGTCTCTTTCTCTCTCATTGTCCTTCTCTCTTTATTAAAACAAAAAGAATTACTCTGAGTAGTATATCTGATTAAATATGATGATGATGTAAGGAGAGATGTACAGATGTGTGGGATCACATGAATTCATCCTCAATAGCTAATTATTTATCTGCAAATACTGGTAATTAGAAAAAAACAAAAACAAAATTGGAAGACTGATTGCAAAGAGTTCTGTGGAAGAATTTGTGAATGAAATTCTAGAAGTGCGTGTGGTGCAGTCACATCAGTGTTTCATGTGTTCTCACCAAATGGTTCCGAACAAGGGAAAAACTGTCAAAAATACACTGGAAAAGATGATCTATTCTTTTTTTTTAGAGAGAAGGACAGAGAGAAAGAGAGAGACTGAGAGAATCAATTTTTAATGAGTTTTTCCCGTGGCTTTGCTGCTCTGACACTTAGTTGTGTACTTGGGTGCTGGAGTTTAAACCCTTGTACTCATGCATGCCAGGCAAGTGCCATAACCACCGAGCCACTGCGCCAGCCCCACAAACGGTTTTTCTATACACTTAAGTGCCTGCTGTATTAATTGTGGATGAGGAGATTTTGGCAACAGGTAAGGGAATTACTCATGGCCTAAATAATATTGACTTCTCCCCATGGCTGACTTTTCTATATTCACTGTTGAGCATTAAAGCTTCCAATAAAGGTACCAATGCTGGGATCATGTTAGGATCTTGTCTTAGTTTGTTTTATGCTGCTATAGCAGAATATCTGATACTGAATAAATTATAAAAAAATCCAGAAAATTATTTATTTTAGTTCGGAAGGCAGGACAATCTAAGATCAAAATACTAGCAGGTTCAGTTGTTTGCTCCTGAGAAGGCACCTTGTTGTTATATCCTGATAAAATGTCCTACATGGTAGAGGGTGGAAAGGCTAGTGGCTAGAACGTTGTGTAGACTTCTTTTGAAGAGGCCTTCCTCAATCACTCTGGAAAGGGAGAAATTCTCATGGTCTAATCACATGTTAAAGACCCCATCTCTTGCCACCATCACATTGGTCATTAAGTTTCAGCAGCTGAATTTTGGAGGGGACAGTCTCAAACCATAGCAGACCTATTCTCAGTGGATTCACTTGGCCACATTTTGGCATTTAATTTGAGAGATTTTCATTCATCATATTCACAACCAATATATCCTAAGTGACATTATTTCTGATCAAGGAATTCATTAAAAATAATAATAAGAAAAACAGCATGCCCATAAGTGATGATTCACTGGTCTCAGCATTTAATTTATAATAAAATTAGCTAAGTCTGTACATTTAAATGACCTGTTGCAGAGTCAGAGAAACACCTTCTACAGTGTTTTGATGCTGTCTTAAAAGTTACAGCTAATAACAAATGTGCAATTCACTTTCTGTCCCAGCCAGGATATGTGTAGCTTCAGTGACCAGTAATGAAATTTGGAGAGGAGTGGCTTTTCTTTTTATTATTGCCACTTGCCACTTGGAAATAGTTGGTTCCAATCCGTGAAATTTAGAGCTCTGAAGTTTTGGGAAGCAATTTTTCAAGAAAATACAGCAATGTATACAGTTAACTGGGCCTTAAGACTGCCACCTGGCCTATTGAAGTTCCTAATATCATTGAACCAACAGGTAAAAAAGGAGGCCAATACACTGGCTAGAATGAATGATCTTGAATCTCAACTAAATGTAGTGTAGCAATTAAATTCAAAATTTCTCTGGGGACATTTTTTTAAATGTAAAGCTTAAGTGGGAAACATTAAATAGAAGGCACTAACATTTCAACAAAGCAGGCTAGAGATGAATACTGTAACTGAATGGACTTTGTAAGGATGGTTAGTATATCTTAATCTGTGTGAAGTATAGCCTAATTATAATAGGTGGAAGCATAATATTGTTTCCGTTGTTACTGTGCGAAAGTTAAATACAGGTAAGATCAGTGCTGTAGCAGACCAAATCTGATATACATGTTATCATGTTGGTATCTTAAAACAGATCATTGTAAGGGCTCTCCCCTCCCACCTCGGAAGCTGCTTGCTCAGTGCTGACTGGCATTGCGCTGATAGACACATGTCTGGTGAATGGGAACTATGCTGGGTATTTATATGGGCAATTAGAAAACATTTTCTTTTTAAAATCTCCCTGCTCAAATATAAAATGGAGCAGACACAATGTCTCCTATTTCTTCCAGTTAGTTACAGATAAGAAAAACCCCAGGCATGATATAAATTTATTGTGAAAATAAGTTTTTGTCATTTCAATTCAAAATGTCCTTTATTAAAGTGGTTTTTCTGGCCTGGAACAGTGGCTCAGGAGTTACAGTGCTTGCCTGGCATGCACAAGAACCCGTGTTTGAACCTCAGCACCACATACACAACTAAGTGTTGGAGCGATGAATACTAGATGAAAAACTAAATAAAATTGATTCTTTCTCTCTTTGTCTTACTCATTGCTAAAAAGAAAGGGTTTTCTTTCATCTTAGCTGTGTCTGTGTAGACCCAAGAATGTAGTTTATAATACATTGGCTTAAATAAAATACAGCAACAATAGTGCCTTCTAGTACATAGTCTAGGGTTAAACATAGTCTTGTATGAGGCTCAAGGAATAGGGAGTGAAATTTTTCAAAACAGTATTTTAGGTATGTTGGTTAAAAACAAATAATAGAAGACATGGAAGTGAAAAGAGAGATGATACATCAAAATTAATATTTGATTAAAATTAGGATATACATTAAATTATTCTGACATAGATATTTCCATGTTTTAAAGAGAACTATAACTTTGCATTGCTTGAGTTATTTTTATTGAAAAAATCCAGATGTACTTCTCATTTAAAATTGAACACCAGTTATTGTACTTCTTGTAAATTGTTCCCATAAATCTTTCTATCAGTATTGTCTAGAACTAACTGTGTCAAAAGACCTGTATTACTTCTTTAAAATTCATAATCATAAACTTCAAATCTTTGCCTTTAAAATTCTAATGCACATTAATATTGGGCTACTATAGTTTTATGATTAAAAAAGGGATAAAAACATCCAATCATATCAGCAACTTATGTATGACTTCATATTGAGCATACTCTTTAAAATGAATGTTCTTTCGGTGCAGAATTCATTACACGACCTTCTGAACTTTTAAATTGCTATGTACTTAATGTAAAGTTATTAGTAATGACTATAATTTGTTTTTAGAAAGAGGGACAGTGAGAGAGAGAGGGGGAGAGAGAAAGAAAGAAAGAGAAACAAATTTTTACTTAGTTTTTCATGTGACTTTTGTTCCTCCGACACTTCGTTGTGTACGTGGTGCTGGGATTTGGACTCGTGTACTCGTGCATGCCAGGCAGGCGCACCAACTGCTGAGCCACCGGTCCAGCCCCATGACTATAGTTTTTAAAGTATATAGAAAGCCACTGTAGTTTAGTTGAATGATCATATTTTAAGGTCATAACAGTCCTACAAGATGAGTAATAACAGTGCTGTCTGTTCAATTTTAACACGTGGAAACAGATTTATATGGATTAATTCACCTAGCTAAGAAGGGAAGATCAAGCATATGAATCCATAATGATCTTGATTTCTTTCCATTCCTTTGTTCTAATCAGAATAAACAAGGAGGAGATGGAAGTGACTTTGGGGATCTCATAAAGAAAAAAAAGAGAGAAAACTTAATTTGTATTCATTTATTTATTTTCAAAATGTGTATATGTCATTGTAAAGTGTTAGTATCAACCAAATCACAGGTCTAATCTGAAACTTTGAAGTATAGCTGTTTGGTAAATGTTGTCAGTATTTTAAATGTGTGTATATTGAGAACCTGCAGCGTAGTAATGAGCTTAATTTTCCATAGAATAAATACCCTTCCTTTTTTGGGCAACATAAAGATTGGTATTTGCAAACTTCTTGTAAGTTAGATCTAGTATGTATTTTTGTCTCATTATAGAAGTACAGAGAGGGAGTTACTAAAATTTTTGCTTTTACAAATCCTGCCAATGGAATGCAGAAATTCTGTGTGGCATTGGTGCAGTTTCAGTTGTGAACTCCCATGCTTTGAAATTTTAGACTGAAGTGTGTCTTTTGGTGCCTAGGTTAGAAATCTGAAACCCTCATTATTTCTGCATTTGTTAAGCTATGTCTTTTGTTCCACTTGCAGTCCAAGCAGTTGGCTTTGATAAAAGTTGACTACATTCAGAGATCTGCTCTGATGTTGGTTTTCTACAAGGTTCATCCCAGGGTACTGTAGAATAATTGAAAGGATACTTTTAACTGGTTTCCTTCCTTCCTTCCTTCCTTCCTTCCTTCCTTCCTTCCTTCCTTCCTTCCTTCCTTCCTATACTTGGCTATTTTCATTTACATACCTGAAACTTACAAATTTGCATTTGCTTTGTTTCTAGGACTGAAATATTTTTGTGGGTTTTCTGTCATAATATCTTTGCATTACATATATTTTGCAGGATTTGGATAAATTTATGGCTTTGTTTCAAATTTTTAAATATCTCATTAATAATTTCTTAGAAATATACATATACATTTACATAGGCAAATGTGTGCCCATCCATAATTGTGTGTGTGTCTGTGTGTATCATAAAGAGAATTTGCTAGTGTTACTAGTATTAGAAAGATTTCCAGCGCCACAGATAATTCATTTTGCCTTATAATGTGGTGATCTAGAGTTGACTGTGGGATTTGGAGAGATGAAAGGCTCTGTAATAGTAAATGTTTTTATTCTGAAACAGAAATACTGAATGCATTTTCTCTGTTTACCCAAACTGTTCTTGTCAAGACCAAACATAAAAATGATACTTCCATCTTCCATACATATTTTCTTTTAAGGTGTGTTCCCTGATTCCTCTTATTAAGGGTTTCTTGAAGATATAGTTTATTTTAGGTTTCCATACCTAAACACTCTTGGGACTGAAACATTATCCTCAACATAATCTTAATCCCTATTTTTTCATATTTCTGCAAGCATCTTGAACTCAGTATGCATCAAACGTAATTCTTCAGTCTCTTTCTTTTTTATGAAATCATGTGAGTGACCTTCAAAGGTGACAGAGTGGATCTTTCTCAATGGAAAAGTTGATTTCCCATGGAGCTCTCCTGACCATGTGTATATCAATGTTCTGGTCTACTTAACACCTTCTGAACTACTTTCATTGGTTTTGGCAACAGGAAGCTGCCTGGGTACAACTTTCTCAGTCCTGCCCCTGTAGACATTAATACATGCTGCTCATATAGTGTTCTTGGATAAGTAGAGTTGTCTAGTAGTCACACTTGTTGCCTCTATGGATTCACCATTGCACAAGCACAAAATTTGTGTTTTCCTTTGGGCCATTCCTGATCAGTGACAAGACATTAAGATTCTAAGGCAGATGCATGTTAGTGAAATGCAGAGTTCCTTCAAAGCACACATTCGTTTTGAGGGCACTCACAGCACATGCTGAAGCCTTCTTGTAATTCTGCTGCAATCTGAGCCTGCACACCTTCTCCCCTTACACAGCACTCATGTTCATGTTGTTGGCTGAAAGTTCTTTTCACCCTCTCCTGTTCCTCCTTCATCTCTCTTACATCTCTAACCCTGTCTCCTTGTTCCTGAGGAACTCAAAACTAATGCAAATAATAATAATGAGCTCAGTCCAATAAAACACATAGTAAGAAAGAGATTTGGGACTGGTTTGCTCTCTGCTGCACTGCAAGAACATCACTCCAAATGGTAATTGAGGGATAGATAGTTACTGAATAAGATGGAGCTAAACACTTGCTAACCACTTCCCTGGTTAACACCTGGGAAAATAATCTAGGCATCAGCTGATCTAGGTATACGTAAGAGATGCTGGGATCTGCGCTTATGAAGAGAGCAGCATTTGTGGTTGCTGCTACTTGATATTAAGAACAGCAGAGGGACAACGAAAAACCATGTGCAATTAATAAGCAATTAAAAACTAAGTCTGACAGCCAAATACTGCTTGGGCAGCTTACCAAGTGGCCCTAACTCCACAGTAAGGGCAGAGCTGCTGCTGAAAGATCTAGGTCCAGAGACATCTGAATGATCCCTAGGGCAGGCCTAACCACTTGCAAATCTCAAACTGGTGATGCAAACTACAACACCCCTGAAAATGAAATACACAGACTTCTAAACTCTCTGCATTGACAGAGTTGGACCCCTTTTTCCTGATTACAGTTAGTGCTTCTCCTGTTTTGGAAGAGACTAGAGAAACTTTGGTTCCACAATGTGACATGTGACCTCTCAGTTGCTTCCATTTTCAGCTGACTTTCAAACTTATATCTAAAATTGAATCCCAGCAAAACTTGGCTGGTGACATTCAGGGCCATATAAAGGACAAGTGACCTTATGTAGTAGAGAAGATGCAAAAGTTACCAAGATTGTACCAGTGACAACCAAGCAGGCAACCCTGGAACTGGATTTTTGAATGTGCTTGACCAAAGGGGATGGAATGCAAAACTGGTAAGAATTCATTGATTTAGAAACATTCTCTGGGCATGGAAAATAAAACCTCATGAATGAACTGCATTCACCACTAGAGATGCTCCTAAAAGCACAGGAAAAAAAGATGACCAATTATTAACCTTCGATTTGGCTTTATTCCTATAAAAGACCCACTGACACTTGTTCAGTACAAAGGGCCATATGATTGGCTAGAGGGGCCAGATGTCCATCTGAACTGGGATAGATACTCATTCGGAATGAAGCTGCCTCTCATGCCTTCAGGTGTTCAGAACAATTATCCAGGGGATTATGGAAGGCTTGAAACACAGATATGGAACTCATGCAGCTCAGCATTTGACCGAAATTCTCCCTTGACAGTGAGAGGGGTTCAGAAATGAGCATGTGACCATGGAACCCACTGGGTGTCTTGTGTACTACACCAGCCAGAAGTACCTGGTGTCATGAAGCAGTGGAGTAGCTTTTACAGTCATGGATAAACCCCTGGCTTGGAGGTAAAACTGAAAGACAGGCTGCTACCCCTCAGGGTGCAGTGTATGCATTGAATTAGAAAGCGTGGGTACCACGGCCATGTGCTCCCCATAGTGTCAGGGGATTCGGATGATCAGAGGTTGTGAAGAGGCATTGGGTAGTAGTGACGGGTCTTGATCATCAGAAGGGATTAGGTCTACTCTTACAAACTGCAGGCAAAGAGGAATTCATGTGGAAACAATGGAATGATGCCCTGACCGTGCATTTGTGCTCCCTGGCACCATGGCAACAGTGAACAGAGCTCAGGAGCCCTGCCCTGAGTAAAGGATAGTGATAAATAAATGCAGATCATATTACCAAGTCCTTCTGAAGTGAAAGTGGAAAACATGTCTCCATGAATATTTTTCTTTTTTCTCAAATTCGTATCTTCCTGAGTAAAGTTTCCTGGAAATGTTTGCCAAGGATATTTGACTAGCAAATATGTCTTGAAAATTAGAGATTACATATTGCTATATAGCTGTTTATTTGTATTATCTTTTAACAAATCAAGAGATTTCTCTCTTATCACTCTTGGAGTATTTTGATTACAATTTAGGGTAGAAAAGAAAGAAATTATGCACACTGCAAAATTAATTTCTCTCTTTTGGTTTTTTCCTGTCTTCTTCCTCCTCTTATGAATCAGGTATTCTGAAGTCTCTTTTTACTTTCTTATTCTTCTTTTAATAATAAATCTTTTGCTAGTCTAATCTTGTATTGTTATCTGCTTCTCAACATAACTCGGTGTGTAAATTCACGGAGCTGCCTGAGTGAACCCCAGCATGGTCTCCTCTGGTGCATATGATAGGCATCTTGGAAACATTTATTAAGTGAACATTTGTTGGAATCCACATGAAGATAAAAACTAGCAGTCAAAATTAGTGCTACTCATTCCATTTTTAATCCACATGAGCAGTTATAACAAAATATCATAAACCAGGTAGTATGTAAACAGTAGAAATTTCACACATTTCTGAAGACTAAGAAGTCCAAGATGAAGGCCATGAGCAGACTTAGAGTCTGTTGATGGGTTGCTTTTTGGCTCATGATGGCACTGTTTTTCTGTCTTCAAATGATAGATGGAAGAAATGTGTTCTCTTGGGTCTATTTTTAAACTGTACCAATACCAGTCATAAGAGTCTACCCTCATGTCTAATCATCCTTGCAGAGGCCCTACTTTCTGATATTATCACTTTGGGAGTTAGAATTTTAGCTTATGAATTTAGGGTGTACACATTCAGACCATCATACCATGTTATTGTATTTTTATCTTTTGCTCTCAGTAAATGTAGCTATCTAATAGCATGTATGAGCAGAGGCAAGAATGTTGTTACAGCTGTTACACAAAACAATGCAGAGGTTCTTAAATAAACTAAAAATAGAACTACTATACATGATCCACAAATCATACTACTTGATATGTATATGGATTAAAAACAATTAGTAAAGTTAAAGCACACAGAGAGCAGAGGAAGAATTCATTATTAATTCCTTTTTTCTAAATTAATTGAAAATTAGGTGCCCACTTGAACTGTTTGCTAGGGTGGCAGTGTTAATTGAATTACATTAAGGAGGGTTCTCAGGCACCTACCTGCCATGTTCTTTCTTGATTGACTAAATCAAATTACAATTCCATCTCAATCTGACCACCCTGCCATATACGTTAATTGATTGTGTCCTGATTGGTAATGTTTATCCCACTGTGTTTTTGCCAGGCCTGGTGTTCCAGTCTAGATGCATGGGAGTGACACATACAGAAAATTGCATTTCTTATTCATTTCTTTTAAAATCATAACTTTAAGTGATCAGCAATTCTATTTGTGCTTTACTTTTAGTGTTTCTTTTAGGTGAAAGAAGATATTGTACTGTGTAAAAAAAAAACCAAGGAAGAACTAAACCTGGCCAAATAGTAAGTTGATGCTTAGGGATTAGACCATGAGGCCCTTTGCTTCCTTCTGTTGCTAGCTCGCTGCGGCATGCCGCTGGTATATGGCTTTGATGCCAGCTACATCCTTTGGATTATTCTTAGCCTTAGTTCCTTAAGACTTAGTGAGCTTGTCCAGTTTCCATTAGTGATGGGTTTGTTTACCCTTCATCATTTCTGCCAGTATCACCAGCGTCAAATGGGTCGATAAAAGCATCCCCATCAGGGAGGTTGATGTCCTGGTGGTCAGCTAGTGTCCACACACTGAGAATCAGCTGGTGTAACTTTCCACTGATGTCCCCAAGACATCAGGACTAAATTGCACTGACACGTTTTTCAGATGGAGAGAAGCAATAATTTCTAATCTGCTGCAATCCATTGTTGGGTTGCTCATTCATTTCATAGAGACTTCTGGTAACAATTAATACAGCCATAAAAAGAGGGAAAATAACAGGGGAAAACATGCACACAAATTGAAAGCAGATATCTGAATGCTGTTGTCCCTCAAATTTCGATCCACCACAAGTCTGCCTGGAAACTTGTAACTAGCATTCATAAGTGATGTTATCATATAAAGTGGTGTGGTGGACAAATCACAGTGGAGCCTATTGGTACATTCTGGAATTAATATCTATGTGTAGATAATTAAGAGAACAATAAAAATACACACAATGAATGTACACAGGGGAAAAGTTAGGAACTGAACAGCATCCAAATATGTCATATCGTGGAAACCTTGTGGGAAATAAAGCTTTATGGGATACTGGCGAACAGCATTGCTCCTGGAACCAGAAATTTGACATCTTGCTGCTTGGAAATCATGCTTTCAGTTAATAAGGATGTGTGGGCAGAATTAAACTCACCACTCCCACTATTACAGTCAGAATTATGTGTCTAATTCCCATACTGTGTCCTGACAATATTTCTTGCAAACTCTTTTATGAGAATGCTTTCAAACAAGCCACGGTAGCATCAAGTGACATCAAGATAAACCTTCTTCCTGTCATTTATGTGCACATCCTTTTAACATTATAAGGGTTTAGCTATGCATATTGGTATCAGGAGCACCCTAGTGCATTTCATGAGAGTAAGCCATGGCTTTTGATCCAAGGACAATCTTTTGGAAGGCAGCAGGGGTCACAGAAAGGCAACGACATTGCACTGTGCAGTGCTATCACCATATGGTGCTTCCCGGTTTTAGGAATGTGTGTTGAAGGAATATTTGCAATAATATATATAGAAGGCCAGATAGGGCTTAAATGATTGAAACATTTTGTTTATGTACTTCACAGAATAATGCAGCAGGCTTTAGGGAAAAGCAAATCTCGAATTTCAAGCACAATTAAGTGCACATGCAGCTTTCAGCGCACAATTCACGGTGCCTCGCTTTCTTTATGACAGACTAGATTTCAAAATCAATATGTTTATGTTATCAATCTTCTGCACATGTGAGTGTGTGTCGTGTGTATGTCTGCATGTAGGATGGGGATGGGTGTTCAAATTTGTTTAAGGAGGCTTTTGTATTTCTTTAAAACTTTCAACTCAAAAGGAATTAAAATAGGATGATTTTTACAAATGATTTTCAAAGAAAAACTACAAAAACTTCAACACAATGGAATTTCTGGATACAGTTTCCTCGTACCCCCAAACATGTGTTTCCTTTTGAAAGAGAGAAACAAAATGGATTAAGCTCACTGAATCTTATAGGAATAATGGTTTCTGTTGCAAGTTGCTTAAAAACACTGCATTTCCATGTTTACTTATCTTTATGAAATTTTTAATAAATAAGAATAGGACTACACTCAGTAGTGGAAGAATATTAAAGGAAAATCTTAGCATATATATCTTCGATATCCTTCAATGAAATGCCCCACCAAAAAGACAATTAAAAATAAAATTAAAGTGGAACATATCCCTATAGTAAATAATTCTTCCATGACTTTGTCCTGTACCCTCTGATGAGTCACATAATAAGTTATTTTCTATGTCATCATGAAGTACATCTTTTCTCACGTGCCAATAAGATTTGCTTGACTTAAAATGGAAATTCTTTTGTATTAAAATGCAGGATGGGTTTCTACAGATACATGTTAGTAGAACATCTGCTTATCATTTTAAAAAAATCTCTGGATGTCAATAATGAAAGAGCCCTAATTTTTTTTCTGTTAATTCAGGAAAGGGTAAGTTCATCCCCATAAGGAAAAAGAGCACAAATTGATAGAAGCCACAATCCTGTCCCCTGTAGGACCTGTGTTAAAATTGTTCTCACCCAGCTTCCTGCTGAGGGGAGGATTTGAAGAAAAGGGCTTTTGACTGTTGCTGCTGTCCGTGCTGCTATTAATTCCCAGCAATGATAATTAAACGGAGAGGAGTACTCCTTCTGTTAATGCCAAAACTGTGCCAAAGGTGAAGTGCTTTTGCTTTGCTCTGCATGGAGTTACCCTTTACCTGTCCCTTTTTCAATTTCTGTCATGAAGTCTCTCAGAAAACTTTCTCTGGAACATAAACTCATTCAAAGTTCCAGAGACTTCTTTCATGAGTCTTTGGCACTTTAAAAAATGTAGAGTATGTTTGGCTTAAAATAAAACTTCAGGGTAAATTTCAGAAATAAAATATCCTCATCTCTCCTCTCTCCCCACCTCTCGTGTGTGTGTGTGTGTGTGTGTGTGTGTGTGTGAGAGAGAGAGAGAGAGAGAGGGACAGCACATGCTATCATGATATCTTGGACACAGAGGAGGGTTCTCTGAGTAAGACACAAAATTTGGAGACTGCACACTATTGTGTCTATTTAAGACAGTCTTGTCTTTGAGAACTCCTTAAATCAAAAGTCCTTCAGACGTACACTTTTCAGCCTCCACATCAGAAAACTGAGACAAAACAACTCATCATTTATAAGTTTTCTTTAGGGTTCCCTTTTACTCACTGTGGTCTCAGTTGTTCAGTGAGTTATTCTTCACCAGTACACTTGCTTATTGCAAAGACTCAGTGTTTTTCTGTTTATTTAAATGTGTGCTATTCCAGCGAATTATGCTTGATTTGGCTGATATCAGCCCACAGTGGATTAATGAGGCTGACCCTCATGATCGCATATGGGAACAAAATTAAAAATAAAGTCAGCTTTAATAGTGATGTACACACAGAAAAGGTAAACAAAGCACTGTTTGCATTTGATGTTGGTCCAATGCTAAAATCTGATACTATGATAAAATTTTAAGTTAAGAACTATTATGGGTCTGAAAAGATCCCCAAACACCACAATGCTCTATAGAAATGGCTGCAAACATGTTCAAAATCTAAAGGATTTACTTTGCCTTCAGGAGCATTCTAATCTACAAGTGACTCTCCAGAGATTAGCAATGATGAATTTGAATTGTCATTCAGATCGTATTTTGAGATGTGTGCACAAACTGCTCTTCTTCATTTAATATTGGCTGCCTTTTCTTTTCAAATTCCTACGTAGTTAGTTATAGGGTATATGGAATATGAGTATGATACAAATTCTTGTCTTGATAAAAATCTCTACTATAGCACAGGAAAAAATGCAAATAATGTTCTTACAAAGTGAATGAATTCTTCCACAGAAGTAGTCCAAAGTGCTCTGAAGGCATTAAAAAGAAGCGATTCACAAAGTAGGTAATAGGTGGTGCTAGGAGAAGCCAGGCCAAACAAGCGAAAATTCTATTTCAAAATCTTAAGTCCTTCATGTACTTAGAGTATAAATGGGAATAAAAGGAGACAGAAACAAATTGGCTAAAGGTAAGTATGATGAGATAGGTTGGGTATAGACTGAATAAACCATGCCTGTGTATAAAGCAGTTTGAACCTCAGGTTATTCACAATAAAAAAAAATTTCATGCATACCCATGATGATTGTGGTCATAGGAAGGTATAGAATATGATGGAGAGAGGTTTAGAGGGGAGAAGACTGGACCAGGCAGTTCTGATATAGTTGGAAATGTTAATCCTGTTTTAATGTATAAGACCCAACCTCAGAATAGAAATAAGCAACAGACTGTCAAATTCACACTGATCAAATGTGAAAGCATGCAAGATGAGCAGGCCCTTTGGAAGGCGGGCAGATGCTGTGTCTGCCTTGCACATGCTAGGAAGCATACAGCCAAAATACGGAGTGGTTCTGATTCCTCATGGCTCATTAAGATGAGATGAAAAGGGGCGAGACTTGCATTTTCAGCTCCATGTCACTAATGCAGAAATGTCAATGGGTGGTGGCAAATTGGAATGACAAAATATTACTCTTTTGTGTATTTCCAATGGAGATACAGGGGATAGTAGACGTGCGTACATAATCTAGTGTCAAAATACAGAGAAATAATTCCAAACCCAATGCAGTTGTATTCTCTCCAATTCACTGCGTAATGTTGACAAATATTTTTTCCAGTTTTGTGGGATTGGAAGAAAGCATTCAGGGAAAGTGATAATGTACCATGTATACTGTAGTATCATTATAGTGAAGAGACAGACAACTTCTCTAGCTGCTTATTTAAAAGGATGCTTCATAAGCTAGACAAATGGAGAAATGAACCAAACTCAGTGGTCCGACTGGATTTTTGAACTGTTTTTAATTAGGATAGAAGTCACTTTAATAGGGAACATGGCTAGTCATGATGTTATACCTGAGCTGAGCACTTGAAATTCTAAATCACTGATCTCAGGCTATCAGCTGACCATGTATTCATTCACTTATTTTGTATTTTCTCATAATTGAACTTCTAAAATAACTTTACTAAGTACTAGTTACAAAATATGACACATGATATGGAAAAATGGAAACAACCCTCAAAGTTATTTCCGGAAGGATTCACAGAGCTGATATTAGAATTTTGTCTTGAAGTATAAATAGCAGTGAGTCAGATTCAAAGATTTAAAGAAGAAAGTCATATCACCAAAGACAGTATAGTTCAAAAATACCTCCCTGAGAAGACTAGATTTTCAATCTTCAGATAGAAAAGTAACAAGTAACAAAAGGTTCTATATGATCCACTTGAAGGGCAATGAGTAACTTGAAGTATCTCTCTTCAGAAAGTGCTGGACAGCATTTTGTCAGAAACAGTAACAAAGAAAAATCTTCCGTTTCATTTGGTGCTAAATTATTTCCTCCAATTCCTTGGTTTTCTTCCATCAGACCATCTTTGTTAATAGCACCATCATCAGAAACATATTTTGCATGTGGGTATACAGGTACATAATACTGAAACTCTGCCAGTCTTATATTTCAAAATTTTAGCTTAGTGGAGAAATAGTAACTTGACTTTGAATTTCACCTCCTGAATCTGATTCTTAGTTTTGTTTTTAAATAAATGGATGAATGTAAGCAACCTATTTGTTTTTATTTTGTTGTCGGAACATTTGTATTCTAAAGTGTAGAAAGTGGACAATGCCCCTGCTTACCTGCTACACAGAGTGGAAAAGGAGAATGCTCTCTGGAGCTGTTTCCCTTAAAAGATATAAAATGTTAAAACATGAATGTGATATCATGATCATAGTGATCATCTGTGATGTTAATAATTTTTCTGACGAGCTTGTGTTAGAATGAAGGCACTATCAAAGAATATATTATACTCAGCCTTGATTTTTGAAAGAGAATAAGGGAACTTTAAGAAAAAAAAAACATCCATTTTCAGGTGACAACTGGCTTTCCTTCCTGAATCTTAGTAGCTCTTATAAAAAAAAAAAAAGTGGATGAAAACAACTAAAGCGCGCGCACACACACATGATTTTATATATAATAATTTTTGAAATTTACAACAAATATATTAAACAATTACATAATCCGCATGTTATCTTACACAAAAACTGATTCATAGAAGTGCAAGATTGAAGCCTTAAGTGTTAACCTCAGGGATCCAAACCATGACTCATCTCCTTGTTTAATTATGCTGAGCTGAGCTCTTTGTACACAACTTTCAGTTGCCCTCTCCGCTTGTATTATATTTCTTATAAAATTATGGGGAGGATCAAATAAAACATATTCAGATTCTAAACAAATGAGTGTTCTTGCATAAGGTGTTGTTACTATTATCATGTTGTAGAAAGTAAAGGTGAAAGACATGTAAAATTTGTGTTTATGTCCATGTGTACACTCATTTTTAATATACATTTTAAATTACATAAATGTCTTATTTCCCCAAATTATAAAATGAACATTGTCCTTTGATATTTTCTGAGTGTGGAAGAGTTTATTCAATTTTCTTCCAGATACAGAAGAGCCATCAATATCTTGTTATTTGATTGTTTTAAGAAAGAAAAAATCCATTCAAATCCTTCTTGCTCCTAGTTCTGGTGCTTGGGTCCTGTTTTCTTAAATTTCATCATAAGCTATGCCATACTCAAAGAATTAGCTGTGGGCAAGGAAGAAATCTTGCTTCTCTTAGAATAATCAGCTGAATTACCTTGTGATAGGAAAACAGAAGTGAAGCAAGAGCTTGAGTATTTTCAAGCACAGAGTTAGATTCAAGGGCCCTTGTCTGCTTACACGAAGGGATTTTTAAACAAAAAGGTATCCACTTACCTTAAGAAGTACAAAGTTTATTTAAGAGTCCCTGATTTCTTTAGAATATGATCTGAATGTTGGCAATGAACAGAAACACGTGATTTTGCAGCATGTGTCCACATGTGGTTCACGAACTCCACATGTGCTCTTTCAATGGGTCCCATGACCTTGCTGTGGATCACATGTGTTTTACATATGCTTCGGATGGCCCACATCTGTTTTAAACATTTTTTCCCTGACAGTAGAAACCCTTGTTATACTACCATTTGCTATAATAATTAAATTCAAGGAACTTAACTTGAGAAGATTTGTGGGGGAGGGTGTTTGTTAGTTTTGATTTATATTTGGTGCTGTGTTGAGTGATACCTATTATAGCTGCTTATCGTCTCTCTTTTGTAGGTGGACAGCTGCTACGTTTAACCTCACTGCAGCCAGACTAATCCAGAGATGTTCTTAAACTTCTAGGACTCATATGAAGGTTATCATTTTAGAAGAGACCTTGAAAACCTACTTTGATTTTAAAGTTAAGAAATAGATAAATGACTGAGATTTCTAAGAAAAAAATTTTAATTTTATACTGCAGATGCAGAGCTAATATCATACAAACACATAGGGTGAATAATGTGATATTAATCAAGTAACAAAAATTAGGTTTAAATGAAAAACTGATGTCGTAGTCACAGTCACAAAAGCAGATACAAAATTAACATGGACACCTGCCTGTTTTACTTATATCAGGAAAAAATAAAATTCATTATAATTTAACAAATTATTTTCTGTTATAGTACACTAATTATCTCCTTTCACCCTCAGGAAGTATCTTTTAAATTCACAGTTGTATCTGCATTCATGCTACCTATTAAGCATGGAAGGAAGACTTTTGATTAATTACAGAGTATTTGTTTTCATCTATTTTTAAAGAACATTCTAAAATTAGTCTTGCCCCTGAATAAAATAATACTGTGTTTAATGAAATCTAAGAACCACTGACTCTTCTGTATCCCTTCTTGATGTGTGGATATAATGCTCATTAGTGTTAATAATACTTGGAAGTAAATGAAGCCTATCAGATTGTAGCTACCTTATCCCTACACTGAGGAGGATTGTGTTACCCCTTAGCCAACAAGTTACCTAATGCTCAGTTGGCCGAATGTTAAAAGAAATTTGGTGCTGTAGGCTATTAAACCCACAGTCTGCCCCTGAGGACCATGCCGCCGTAAATAAGCATTTTAAAAGAATCTCAGCATTTAATGAAGAACAGGGGAATTTTCAATCAGTAATCAAAAACAGCTTTGGAAATACAGGGATAGTGGTATGCATATTTTGATTTGGTGCATAGAACATGTATTGTTTTAGAGACATTCCAAAGGATGGATCTCATTGTATTAGTCAATATTTAATGGATTTGGGGCATTTGAAGAAGTTAGAGGCAACATTCTAGAATAAAAGAAAGACCACTGGTAAGTAATGCTCATATTTAATTACAAATAAATGAAAGAAAATGTATTAAAAGAACAGGTACAGCAAGAAAAGAAATAAGTACAATGCAAAGTGTGGTAATAATTATCCTTTTAGGCATCACATACAACTTTAAGTATATTTAGAAAAAAAGTTTTAAATACAAAAGAAAACATGCTTTTATCTTATGCTTTGTAATAACCAGCACATTAATGCAGTGTGCAAAATCATCCCAGCTAATGAGTCATCAGAACTCTCAGGAGTGAATGCAATTCCATTCCCATGTTGTTAAATATTCTTAGAACAGACCAGAAAGACATTAGAATAGGGGTAGGTCAGAGAAAAGTGAGATCTAGTAATAGAGGGAATACTTACATGTTCAGACTGATGGAATGGACATGATTTAAAATGCTTACCTTTATCTGCAGGGATCACTATTCTGACTAAATTGGATAGTCAAAACTATTCAATTACTTTGTTTCATTTTTTTCTTCTTCTGCTTAGAGTCAATAATCACTCCATATATCTTGCTGCGCATGAGATTGAAGTTCAGCGAGGTGTGGATACAGAGATATAATGTAAGGCAAATTAATGGCTAAATGTGGAATGGGTGGCAAAAACTGGAAACAAGAATGGATAAGGCGATCCCTTTAATTCCTGCCATGCAGCCACCCATCTTGGTTATAAAGATAACCATGTGCAGTTCTACCAATACCTTGTTGGATGGGATGGAAAGAAGGCATTTTTATTAGCTATTGTCATGCTATTTTCATGGATGTAATGAAAAACATGACTAACGATATGGGTTCAATGCATGAAAGTAATGGGCATATCTAAAATATTAGGAGTATCCACACCTAGACATTCTGTGCGTCTGTCTCCTTGATATTAATACGTGAATATCTAGTACAGCCAGATTCTACATAGTCTCCCTGATCCCCCCAAACCTACCCAACCTGCATTTTTTCCACCTTATTAAAAATCAATTCCGTTTTACAGAATACTCATACCAGAAACAGTAAGTTACTCTTACACTCTTTTATTTTTTTTTAATCTCACACCCACATCCAATCTGTGAATAAGCCCTGTTGGTTCTGTTCTCAACTGATGAAAACACAGAACACAAATTATTTTTCCACTTTCATCCTTGCTGCCCATGTCCGAGATACTATCATTTCTTGTCTGGATTGCTGCACAAGCCTTCTAATTGCATTAGCACTTGGCTTCTTATATCTATGCTCTATATAGCTAAGTTCTTTTTCTTTTCCATCCTTGATCATGCCTCTTCTTTGTCCAAACTCTTCAGTGGTTTCACACTCCACTGAGAATGAAAGCCACACTTCTTTCAAAGGTCTGAATGATTTCATCTCTTGGAGCCTCATAATCACTATTCTTCCCTCAATCTGCTCAGGAGCACTGGTTTCTGCAGTGCCCTAAGCGCCAAGCATGGTCTTGCTAAAGGATATTTGCACTCGCTGTTATTTTACTCTCAAAAACACATGCTTTAGGGGTTGGGAATTTAGCTCAGTAGCAGAGCGCTTGCCTAGCATGCACAAGGCCCCCAGTTTGGTCCTCAGCGCTGAAATACAAAAAACAAAACACATGCTTTAATATGCTCCCTTGCTATAGATCTCTGTTCAAGTATCACCTTATTGAATGAATGACACTCCCTAGCTCTGTTATTTACTCCATTGCATGGATTCTTTAACTAATGCAGCATTCATGTGTCCCCAGTGTAGAGAACTGTACAAATTACACAACATTGATTCAATAACCATTTATTAAATGAATTAATTCCCTCACTGCAAGTGAATAAAAAAATAAAGGTGTAACAATTTTATCAAGTCCTGATGCATCAAGGAAAACTATAAACTAAGGAGAGATGATAAGTAGGGAAATGGTCCTTAAAGAAAATCGTAGAACAGAAGAGCCCTCAAGACTGTACAGAGCCTGTTGAGTGACACTATATGGAAGACAGACATTGGACATCTATCATAAACTTGCAGGTCACTTTTGAGCATACAACAGATTCTATTCCAAGAGGTAAAGACTTTTGTCTCTTGCTGTAAATACGAGAACATCAAGGTAGAGAAAGATGAAATAACTTGTCCAAGTCTTTCACTTAGAAAATGTCTGACTCCACCTTTAGATCCTACAACCTGGAAAAACTCATAAGAGATTTGAGATAACCCCAGTATGTCTTACTTCCTTTAAATGCAAAATAGGTGTGATCACAGAGAGTCAACTTTACAAAGATATTTCCATTTATTGTACAGTAATACCTGGGAAATTTTTGCATGTGTGATTTTGCATGTGTGAATTCCAGTTAGAACTGTTAGACATGAATGACTTTCATAATTCAGTGGTTTACCTTTTACAAGGCCTTGCATAGAATTAAAATGCTAACTATTCTTATGAGAAAGTGTAGGTTTTATACTCGTGCAGTATCCACAGGCTATCTTATCAGTTTGCACTGAGGTGTCTACAAGGTATGTACAGATACCATCCACACAAAGACACAACAAACAACAAGCTTGCATCTGTCCTTGGAATATTTGGCTCCACTCACAAAGTTTAACAGTGCATTTGATAGTGGAACTTGGCTGTTCTCCTTCAAAATACATTCATTAGTGAAGAGAAAAATCCCTGAATTCATAGAAATTATATTGAATCTTAGTCTATACTTTCTGACTTAAAAGTCTCTAAAGAGACCAAAGAGATTTAATAGACTACAGTAATAGTTTGATTTTCCATGTGACTAATCTGAGGTAGGTGTAGAAAAGTCCAGTGGCTATGTATGTACAAGGTTCACTCTTGTTGAATAGCAAATGAGAGCTTGATGGTTGGTATGTTGCATCTTAGTCTGTTTTTCAACTGTGCATAGAAAGTACAGAGACCAGAATTTATCTTAAATAACTAAGCTTCAGGCTTCTCTCAGATACATAAAGTTTTATATGGCTCCTGGGGCCCTTTGTGTCACATTATTGTGTCACATTGTTCCCTACCTTTCTTTTTATTCCCTTATCCCCATCAACCCCCCACACATATAAAATACAACACTGGCAATTTTCAACATGAATGTATTAAATGATAATGCATTGTGAATTTAAATGTAAATATGTATGTGTAGGTAGCTCTCCAGATAGACAGACAGATCTCATTATTCCTGCTACCTTGACAGACATTTCATATTAAAATCAAGAATTGACATGTTTGGTAGGAGGGGATATCTAACAGAAAGAGATGAGCAGTGTTTCCCTTTTCAGATCAAAAGTAAAAAAATCCAGACCTTTTCCTTAGTTTTTCTTGCTTTTTTGACGGGAATCCGTTTCCCATTATTTCAGGGCTAGTTGTTCTACTGGTCTTTATTTTTTGGCATCCATAAGCTTTGTTTTTATGCTTTTCCCATAGAAAATACTTCTCTTGGCTTTCCTTGTGGATTAATAAGTTTAAAACAAAAGCTGAACAGTGTAGTAAGTAGGCCCATTCATATGCCATCTGCCACAATGTATTGGTGAATATTCGGAACTCTGAAGAGCTTTTAAGAAATATAAGCTCTTAATGCTAAGATTGTTATTGTGTTAACAAATACTAGCCTATAAACTCAAACTCCACAGCTGTATGAAACATCTTTTTATTTACTTTTTGATTTATAAATTTTATTGCAGACAAGACATCTATCTTTTATGATCATGCATTTTAAATACATATTTGGATTAGGTCTTATTACTTACTTTGGTTTAATAAACAGAGAGATGAAAATTGAGCAGCTGAATGAAGCCCTAAAATCCTGACTTTCCTGTGACTTGATGCAGCCACCTGGCTGCCTACAAAGAGATCTTGACCTGTGTGGCAAATGCATTGTTGTGGAGATTAAATAACAAATAGCTGGAGTGATTCTGAAGGGCAAATCTGGATGACTTTAGGGTGTTAGTTTACCCTGGTGGCCCTATGAGAAGCCTGGACATAATAACAATGCACTTGTACCAGGGTGTTAGACTTGACTGTGGCAGGTAACCAACATACCTGATTTTGATTATAGTATGATGTCAGGATTACAATAGATACTTACCTAAAGTCTGAATGTTATCCAGTCCAAGTAACAGATACTTATATATTTGTGGACTTCTCTTTGTTTTTTCACAGTAAAAAAGAAAATTGAGAAAGACAATACATTTCATTATTATATTTTAACTTTTAATTCTATCTTGTTAAGGGTTATCTTCATGGTTTTAAATTTTATTATCATGTTTCTTCCCCTTAAAATAGAAAGACCAAGTGGTTTGTTAAATGAATGAAAAAATCCAATGTCTTTTTATCAGTTAGGCTGAGGTTTTTGTCAGCAGATCGAACTGTGAGTTAGTTTAGATGAGAGAGAATATAAGCTGTAATTGAACAACAAATACTAATTGAATTTTAAGAACTGCATCTAAGTTTTCATAAAATTAAATAAGTTCATTTTAATACTGATGTTTGTCTTCATATCTTCAGTTGTAAGACAAAGCTGTTGAAAAGGAATATGCTCATTTTTTAGAATATAGTGTGTATACTTGTTTTTGTGGTAGTTTCCTGTTATTTCCTGAGCAAGGGTGTTCCTCTTCATTCCCCTAGTGCCCTTAGAACTAGTGCTCATGACCTTGCACCTGGGCTGCTGTCTTCCTGTCACCAATCTGGCAGGCTTTGTCTTTTATCATCCACTTTATGTGGTTGATCCCCATTTTCCAAAGGTGAAAGTTTAAGACCTGTGGGGTTACAGTGAGAGATAAAATTCTACAAACTACCTTTTATTTATCTGCCTGATTTTGTCTTACTGTTTTTCTACATAAAGTCTTCACTTTAGAAATTCTTTTTATTCATTAGTCTTCATGCTTATTCATTCAACAACTATGTACTTATCATCCACTATATATAAGGTCATAAGTGCCTATGAATGACTCAAAGGATTTAAAGGTCACAGCCCTCCCCCACTTCAGTTTTAAGCATAGTCTCCTTCCAACCAGGTATTCTTTGTTCCTTTTCAAACTTCATGTGAAGAATTTTCTGGAAAGTTCTAGTTTTAAAGAGTCATCCTCTATATAAAGATACTGTAACACTGTCAGTAAATTTGCTTTATTGATTAATCCATAGAATAAAGGGATCTTATATTTATGTGTAACCTATATAGGATCTCCCCAGCATCCTTCATACAATATAATTGTAACTATTTGCGGGGAGGAAGCATAAACGTAAAAGAAACATGCTTTAAGTCAAGCATAAGTGTGAATTCTGTTTTTGCCACTATATAGCTGTGTGTCCTTAGGCAATTTATTTAATCCTTCTTAGTGTTTTTTCCTCATCTTATAATGGGTATGATAATAACTACTCCATAGGGAGCTGTGAGTGCTAAATATTTAATCACCTTTCCTCTTAATGATGAAGAGGTACTGAAATTAAAACTTGTGAAAATATTCTTTGAATAATCTTTTTTATTCCCCCAAAGAAATGATTACAAAAGAATCATAATCCATTCCTGCTGGAATCAAACCAGAATCACCTTTCTGGTTTATGTATACCTTGAACCTTTACATGCATAAGATTGTATTATGGCATATTTTCTTTGGTCTAAGTTTATTATCTTACTGAAGAAGGTCTGGTTTTGATATTTAGTGATAAATAGAAGAAAGAAATTTCCACTTGCAAGCTTCATTAAACATAGTTTTCACAAAGCCACAAATGTGTCCATTTTAATTATAATAGCCCAGTAACAAAGCTCAAAGTGGCATATTAATGAGTTTAAGTAAGATCTAACTTTCTCAGTGGTCTCTGTGTTGTAGACTGCTACAGTTACCCAAAAGGATGCGGTTCTACCTATCTGTGCCATCAAGTAGCCTGTACCCTTTGGATGCCACAGTCAATCAATCAGCTTTTAGAAATTATAGGCTCTGAATCCTTGGGGGTCTCAGCATGAAACTGTCACCATAGGAAATTAAGGTTCCAGCCACTCAAGCAGGGAGACCCTCTGTGGTGGTTAGTTCTCCACACCAGCTAGATATTTTTAGAAATGACATCTAAGAAAAACACAAGAATAAGGATTTTAGATTTGGATGAAATGAAAATTTAGCAGTTGGTTGATTGTGCAGGTTTTCATTATTTGCTTTTTCTTCCTTAATTTAGCCTCCTGAAAATATAAATGTAATTTTATGGTCTTTGGAAATGTGGGCTTAATTTAAAACAATTAGCTAAGGAGTGCCTAACCCAAGGAGAGCTCCCGTGCTGGTTGATTGATGTGACTACACTCTGAGCAGCAGAGCCCTCTACTGCCTTGGCTAAGTTGAGCATAGTGACTAGGTGTGCTCCTCAGGTTTACTTCAAGAGATGTGAAGTGACTCTGTTGAGTTAAGCTTTGGATCACAGATGCCCAAGCAAAGCCAATACCATTGTGCTATAATGAAAAACAGATTTCAACATTCAGAAAAAAATGTGTATTTAGAAATATTAAAGAGCTTTATGTGGAAAAGGCATCTTTTTAACTGAGCCCTGCAGGAAACAAATTTCCCCTTGGGTGTTATGTAACACAAGCATGGTTCAGGCTTTGAGATACGTTCAGGCAATTTAATGGGGGAAAAGCAACAAACTCAAGATACTCAGACTTGAACTTGAAAAAGTTACAGATGGAAAAAATATAAAATGATCAAAATTTATACAGCAGTGCTCTGATCAGGAAACAAGTTCATCAAAAGAGATGGCTTTCAAAATATTTATAATTCAATAATTTAAGATATTCTTTTCTCCGTAAGTTGCTTTCAATGCTTCATTGCATGATAGATGCAAGGTAGAAACTATATTTAATAAATTCTGACAATTGAATTCTTCTTTTATAATTATTTGTGTGTATAGAGAATAATTTACTGCCCTATAGAGAATACTAGGTTTTAATTCACTTAAGTGACTTTATCAACATATAAATTGGAAAAACATTCATTTGTTCTTGGATCATCTCTGGCTGTTATTATCACTAGCAATAATAGTCATAATGTTGTATATGCTACTTATAAATAAATCATTTTTCTTTTCATTTATAAAATTCTGAAGTTTTATAACATTCATTTGTAAACATACGGATGTCAATGCTAAGGTACTGCAAAGTTACTAAAACTAAATTTTTTATGCATTGATCTAAGGAGGAGGCTTTTTTCCATTGATATCAGTGAAAGAAAATTGCTCATTTATTCTTTGCAACTTTCCCCCTCCAAAATAAACTGACTTTACATGTCATAAATAGCAAACAACATCCTCTACGTATAAAACTCTGTAGTCACATGCCAGTATTTAGGTCTTATATCGGTTCTCTGATGAACACTGTGTTATAATAAGCAAGAGGCCAGGAAAACAAAGACTAATAGGCAAAAATTCTTAATGGGAAACCAACCCCATAATACATCAGTCGAAGAATCAGGGACATTTCCATTCCTGCTTTCAGCCAGTGGTACTGATACAACCTTACTCCACACAAGAAAACCTCTGTCAAGTTGAAGACCTACAGGTCATGGTACAGAGCTTCCCCTATGACCTCTAGCTTGGCACGTAAACAACGTACTCATGGTGGAGAAATCCATAGTTTGGAAGCAAAAGATTTTGAAGAAACATCTTCCTCAAATATTTGCCTATGTTTATTTCCCATAATCCACAGTGCATCCTGGACAGTCTCAGTTTACAAATATTAATGAACTCTGGCAGTTCCTTTGTTATTACTTTGCAATCTTTCTTCTCTCAGCTTTGCATTTGCATTTAATTTTGACTATAAGGATCATTAGTAAAATACCATTAATAATGTTTGCAGGAGACATTGAAGAAACCAGTGATTTTCTCAGAGAAGCTAACATTCCAGTATCTGCTGGTAAAGGAAAAAAAGTCCTGTTTGTAATAGCAACCTAGTAGGCCTGGCAACCATCAGCTGCTCATCTTCCCAGCAACCCTGACTTCCTCTTTGTATCAAACACATTGTATCAAACATATTGTCTATGTTCACATTCTTCCTGTTGTATACTCCATTCCTCCCCCTAACTCTTTCTCTCCCCAGGGAAAATCCTTACAATTTCTTATATTCCTAAACTCCTCGATGAAACTTACTCTAACCATTTTAGATCCAACTCAATGGCAAGCCGTTAACAGGTAAATTACTCCTTCTGTTGTCTGTTGTAGCTAGACTGTGTGTTCACATGTGCAAGCACAATTGTTTTTCTAGTCAAATATAAATTTCTTCAGACTAGGAGAGGTTGACTTTTTTCTACCCTGGTAGTACCTTTAATCATAATTTTGATTATAGGTTCATAAAGAGTCTTGTTTCACCAAAAATAATTCTCCTTTTAAATTATAAGGAAAGCAGTATGGAGCCTCCTCAAAAACCTGAGGATGGGAGGCTGGAGCAGTGGCTCGGTGGTTACAGAGCTTGCCTGGCATGTGCAAGTATGTGAATTCAAACCCCAGCACCATGTACCAAACGAAGCCTTGGAGCAACAGAGGGCACATGAAAAACTAAATAAAAATTTTTTCTCTCTTTCTCGTGCTCTCTCTCTCTTTCACTGTCCCTCTCTCTTAAAAAAAAAAATAAGTAGGGATGGAACCACCATATGACTCATCCATTCCACTCCTGGTATTTTCTCAGAAGATATAAAATCAGCATGTTATAGTGGCACATCAACATCAATATTTATAGCAGCACAGTTCACAATATTATAGTATCAACGCAGATGCCCTCCTTCATTGGATGAATGGATCCAAAACCTGTATGTATATATATGTGTACACACACACACACATACACACCCACTGGAATTCTACTGAGCTATAACAAAGAACAAAATCTTGGCTTTTGTGGATAAATGTGTAGAAATGGAATAAATTATGCTAAGTGAAATAAGCCAAACTCAGAGACTCAAAAGTCAAATGTTACCTCTTGTATGTGGAATATGTATGTGCAAATTTATATAATAATCAAGTTTATATAATAATCTCACCAAAGTTGGAATAACGCATGACCTGGGGGACCTCTTCTCCCCACTTCATAACTATGAAGTGGGGAGAAGAGGAGGACAGGATAGGATGGGAAAGGGAGGCTATAAATACTGTATGGTATATTTTACTCCCCTGAGAAGCTAAATTATACAGGCATTTAAAACTAGAAAATTTTAAAAATATATATTATATATTTATATATACATTAATATCTGTAATGGGGAGAATGCAGTAGGTGGATGGGGGGATTCCTGGGTTCAAGTTAAATTGTACTCACATGTGAAAGTATGAATTTGTAGTGAACCCCTTCACTGTGTAATACTATATTGTGCTAATTTAAAAAAAAACAAGATTATAAGGGAACCATCTAAAGTGATAAATAACCAGTTCATATTGATCAATACTTTTTTTTCAAAAGAGAGAAGGACAGTGACAGAGAGAGAATCAATTTTTATTGAGTTTTTCACATGACCTTCGTTGCTCCGACACTTAGTTGTGTACGTGGGTGCTGGGGTTTGAACCTGTGTACCTGTGCCTGCCAGGCAAGCCCAGTAAATGCTGACCCACCACTCCAGCCCTGAGCAATAACTTTTGCCCTTGCTAGGAATGACAGGATCTTCTATGTTCCTGATTCTGCCTTCCTCTCCAACTTCATCCTGAACTTCTTTTACGTTCTTGTGGGTGAGTACTTGCTTTCCCCTTGCACACCTGCACATAATTTTTCTTTTATTTATTTATACATATATGTTTTACATAAGCCCATCATCTCCTTACCCTGTAATTTTCTTTTGATTCACCCATTAATTCTTAATCTTTTAAGACTCAATTCAGATATCATCTACCCCCATCCCCATGGAAACCCTTATCCCCCAAAACACACACACTTACCTATGACATATGTCCTCTGATAGTGCCTAAGGTATTCTTCAGTCAAGGCAGGTACCTATTACACTGTATTCAGAAACAGCATCTTTAGCTGTCTTCATGCCCAGGTGGACTATAAACCCTTCAAGGAAAGGGGCCACGTTTAACCCATTCCCAAATCCCTTCCGGTTGGCATAGATGAGTCTGGTGGTACTCAGGTAACAAATCTGCCCAGAGTGCAGGTACAGGGACCCAATGCCCATTCCTCAAGCATGCACTATTCGTGTTTTCATTTGCAAGGCCAAACTTTGGTAATCAGGCAGGCTCAAACCGTGACTATAAAATACATGAAAGTGTATTTAAAACTAACTGTCAGGTGTTATCAAATGTGGTTACTTTTCTTATGAAAGAGGCTTAAGCAAAGATCATTGACCTTTAAACTTGTTTAAGAATTCAATGTAAATTTTTGAACAATTAGTGATGGACTGATCAATTGGCTTTTACCTAGTCTGACTGTACCTTTACCATGAGTGGGTGCAAACATGGGCAAACCCAGACAGGATTTTTGAATAGTTTGCACCCACAGATTCTGCAGCAGGGGAAGAGGACATGCAATGCCTGGCTAGAGGCCACCCTCAAGTTGGCCAGGCAGTGTAGGCAGGGAGACAAAGAAAGAGGGACCCATGGTCCAATAACTTCATTGGTCCAGGGCATTATCCCAAAAGTTTTTCTGCAATTTTAATTGGCAGGTTTAAAACCAGCAGGCATGAGCTTCAGTGGGTCACACAGTAACTGACAAATAGTCACCGTGGCAGATCTGAACAGTGAGAGTCAAAGGGACCAGCCACATAGGCTAAATGCAGGCATCCCCTGGGGAAGTGATCACCAGGAGGCAGCTGTCTTAGGCAGATCTGGATCTGCAACAAAAGTGCAGGGAGGAGGCTTAGAATTGTGAACCACTTTGAAGATGACGGAATCCCATTTCTGGTACAGAAGAGTCCAACTTGCATCCAAAATGATATTGAAACAACATAAAGTTACAAACATTCAGTATCATCAGAATGACTGGTCTTTTATTCAGTTCAGAAATGAATATGTAAGCAATAGTAAGTGTGAAGAAAAGACCTAAATAGTATTGCGACTAAAGTAATTTATTATGTGAGTATATGCATACTTGACCTATTCCTAACGTTAGGATTCCATCTGCTCCCTTTTTTAAAAAAATATGCAGTTATGTCAATACTTGGAGCCAATTCTGTTCTTCAATGATGTGAGAGAAATATCAGTTTAAACTTATGTCATTGATTACAACGGTGAATTGGGGCTATAAAAATTATTATGAATTGGGGAATATCCTTTACATTAAGGCATTATATTAAGTGTCAGAAAGATTTGGAACTTTCCCAAAGACAAATAGAAGCTAAAAAATAAGGAAAAGAACTCTAAGATACTCAAGATAGACATAGACATGAAAATAGAATTGCAATAATATTTTAAACAAATAAATCTGGAAAAATTTTGAAAGTTTCAGCTTCAAAACTAAAATTTTAATATATAAGCATTCTTATTTAACATCATCTTTAAAAAAATATGGAATTTTATCTCTTTTTTAATAGTCTTCCCCACAGTGCATTAGCTTTGAAAAAGCCCTCAAACTATAACTTTTAAAAATATAATAGATTTTCTTAAATAGATAATATATAAATTAAAATGCCTTCAAACTCAGCATGTCTAATTTTAAAAGATCTTTAATGAATACAAATATTTATGTTTATTCTCCTACCAATATAAATTTTATTTTGAAAATGGTTTAGTAAAATGTACAAGCAAAGTCAAATTTGGCCTTTTTTTTTACAAAACAAGGTTCAAGTTTGATAAAAAATATACAAAATTATGCATATTTCACAATAAAAATGAACTCATAGCATAATGTAAGCAATAAAACCAAGCTATATAAAGTGTACATTAGCAGAGCTAATCATGTTGTGTCATAATAAAACACTGAGTTGTTGGTGGAAACATAATCACAAAGAATTTCTAGCTTCATTAGAGCAGTTGTTTTAGCAATTATCAGAGTTCTAGGTACAGAGAGGTGACCTACACTGTTCTGCAGGTAATTGTCTTGTTGCTCCTGTGGCTGGGATTGGAGCAGACACACTTTTCAATTATCAATCTTTGGAATAACAGAGAAATGCACTTTCTGGAATCTTATCACATTGCTCTTGAATGTTCTAATGCCTGTTCCGAGATCTCTTTCTTTTGCGACTGTCACACAAAATTTTAAAAAATCACAACAGAAAGTTTTGACAGTGTATAGTTGTGGTCTGGATGTGAGGGATCCTCCAAAAGTTCTTCTGTGAGACAATGAAAGAAGGTTTAGAAGTGAAATGATTGGGTTACCCTGATAGGGATTAACTTTGTGGAAACTGAGGGCAGGCAGGATGTGGCTGGAGGAGGTGGGTCGTTGAGGGTGTGCCTTTTATTTTAATTCTTTTTCTTTCCCCACTATTTTCATTGGTGCATTGTGGTTTTACATAATGTTGGTATTTATTGTTACATATTCATACATACACAATATAACAATATAATTTGGCCAATTTCCTCTCCCGAGTTTCCCTCTCCCTCTCCTCCTTGCACCCCTTTGTCCCTTTCTTCCACTGATCTCCCTTTGATTATAATTTTTTTGAATTTTTTCCAGTTTTTATTGATTGCATGGGAACTATTTAGGATCTCAGAGGTGCAAAATTTACTTTTCTTTTTTTAATCCCTCCTTTTCCTCCTCTTTTTCTTCCCTTCCTTCTTCCCTTCTCCCCTTCTCTTTCCTCTACTCTACTAAACTTCCTTTAGTTTGTTAATTTGTATTTGAATGGATTTTTGTTTAATAGTATCCTTCCCTCCCCCTTACCTTTATTTTACTCTGGCTTCCACAGATGAGAGAAAATATTTGACCTTTTGAGTTTCTGCATTTGGCTAATTTCACTTAGCATGATTTTCTCCATTTCCATACAGTTACTGGCAAAGGTCATGATCTCATTCTGTTTAATAGCTGAGTAGTACTCCATTGTACATATATATCACAATTTCTTAATCCATTCATTTAATGATGGATGTCTGGGTTGATTCCATTCTTTAGCTATTGTGAATTATGCTATTATAAACATTGACATGGCTGTGTTGTTGTAGTATGCTGATTTTAGGTCTTCTGGGAAAATACTCAAAATTGGGATAGCTGGGTTATATGGTGGTACTATCCCTAATTTCTGAGGAATCACTATTCTTCTTTCCAGAATGGTTGTACTAATCTTCAGTCCCACCAACAATGTACAAGTGTTCCTTTCTTCCTACGACCTCTCCAGCATTTATTGTTATTTGCAGTTTTGATCTTTGCCATTCTGATCGGTGTGAGATGAAATCTTAACGTATATTTTTTTTTTACGAGAGAGGGACAGTGAGAGAGAGAGAGAGAGAAAGAATCAATTTTATTTAGTTTTTCGTGTGGACATCATTGCTCTGATACTTTGTTGTGTATGTGGTACTGGGGTTCGAACTTGTTGACTAAAACACGTGCTTAATAAGTACGTAGAAATTTTAGAGTGTTATGATGTCTTAAGATGAAAACCATGAGTTTCATATTCAAGGTGAGAAATAAGAAAATAATTACCAACATAATGTCTAGTCCAACACCAGCTTCACGTATGATAGTGATAACAGCTTCCAAAGTTCAGAAGAGGTTGAAGGAGGAGGAGAGGAGCTGGGAATGAGTTGGTCAAAGATAAAGAGCTCTTGACTAAGAAAGAAGCATCTTGCATAGAGTTGTCTTGTTTGCACTCCAGGCTAATGCAGAATCTAAGGCAAGATACTAGTCATTGGGTGTTATCACAGTCTTTTAATTATAATATCTATTTGGTAGTTTAAGAGAATTTTCCTGATATGTGTTATGTGACTCTTTTTATTTTTTTAAAAGATAAAGTGTGTGTGTGTGTGTGTGTGTGTGTGTGAGTGAGAGAGAGAGAAAAACAATTTTATTTATTTTTCCATCTGGCCTTTGTTTCTCTGACACCTAATTGTGTATGTGGTGCTGGGGTTAGAACCTGGGTCCTCACGCTTGCCAGGCAAGTGCTGCAAGTACTCCAACTCCTGAGCCATGGCTCCAGCCCCATTATATAACTTTCTTAAGTGAAGAACACCTTTAAGACTATAAAGGGTAATGAGAGATCTTTACATATGAAAACTTAGGAATGGGGCCAAATGGTCTATCTTGGAAATGACAAAAGATACAGCTTGAATGAAACAAATTTATTTGGTTATTTATGTCAGCATGGGTTCAAGGAGATGCCTTCTATTTGAAGAGTTAAAAATCTAATACTATCATATTAATTTTATTCCAGTCTTGTGCATTAGGAGGTCTAAATTTTAAAGAATATTTTAGAAATAATAAAATGATAAATTAAGCAATCTTTGCAAGTTACTAAAAAGAAAACAAAACAAACATAAAAATGGGTGAAGTAATTAATAATGAGAATAACAACAAAATATAAAACAAAAATAAATGAAAATGAAGTAAATGCTTTAAAAAGACAGTTAAAATTAAGGATTTTTTTTAAATGGTGCTGGATATCCGGAAAAGATTCAGCAATCATGTTCCTACTAATTACAATCTGGCAATACACTTTAAATATATTACATGAAAAATTTTCAGACACATACAAATTGCTAAAGACAAATTAAGTCAATGTTAGGAACTGGAAAGTGCGAAAGCAGTAGAAAAATGTTAAAATATAGTGAAAGTTTAGTTTTCCCAATGATGTTAAACCCTGACAACTTTTCAGGTGAGTTTCAACAAACTATCAAGAGAAAGGGAACTCTAACCCTAAAGGTACTGTTTCCGAGCATCAAAACCAATGGAAAATTTCTTGGTAGATTCTCACATAGGGTTTGCTTGCATTTTATGCCAAAACAATGTGGGTCTATTTAAAATGTATTACACACACACACACACACACACACACACACACACATACACATACACACCAGATACACAGATACAGTTCATAAAAATTGACAAACTGAATCCTTCTTGTATTACAAATATACCACAATATGTTTAAATAGTGTTAGTCTCATAATGAAGCTATAATTAAAAATATAAGAATGTGACACTACATTAAGGATGAGGAAGAAAGCACTTAACTTCAATGTAACACACAAATGAAGTTGTGTTACCAAATGCTTGCTTCACTGAGGTTCCTCCTATGTTTGCTGCATAGCTCATGCTGAGGCATAATTAGAAGGATATGACACCTACTAGCACTTCTGCATGGCTGGTTAGATGGAAGGTGTACTTGGGACCAAAGGACACATGGTTCTTTGGCAAATCTGTGATTTGAGTGTGACATGAATAAGGTGACAGAAGGAACGAGAGCCATTGAATACCATCTCTCCTGATTGTTTGAATTCTGAAATACCACTGAGTCACTGGAGCAGTGCAGGCAGGTATCTACGGCCAAATAAGTTTTGAGAAGGGCACAGTTATGTGGAAATGCAAGTAGCATGATGGAGCAGGCAGAAATTAAAAAGGAAATGAGAGAGAGAAAAGGCATTCATGGAGGGAGTGAGAGAGCTCAAAAGTAGTCATCATTAGGAAATGAAAATTAGAACAAAGCAGAGACACCATGAGAAAAATAGTCCAGGAATGATTGAAAAAGTAGGCACTCATGAAGAATTCCTGTGTTTTTAAAGCAGGGGTCAGCAACCCGTAGCTCACAGGCCAAGTGCAGACCTCCTCCTGTGTTTGTACTGCTTATAACCAATGCTTTTGCACAGTTTTATTTTTATTTGTATTTGTTTTTTTTAGTTATGTATGACAATAGAATTCATTTTGACATAATTATAAAAGAATGAAATATAATTTGTTCTAATTTGGTCCCTAGTATTTCCCCTGTCCCTCCCCTCCTCCTTACCCGCTATCCTTGTCCCTCTACTCTACTGATTCTTCTGTGATTAGAGTTCTTTTTAAACTTAGTGTCTAATAGATGTACCTGATAGTGAGATTCACTGTGATGTATTCATTTATGTGCACAGGAGTGTTAGGTCAGATTCACCCACTGCCTTTCCCTATCCAGCCCCTCCTCCCTCCCCTCATTCCCCTTTGTCTCCTCCACTTTGTCTGCTTTTTTTTTTCTTCTTCTTTTAATCTTCCCCACCTTAGTTGAGATTAACTTCTGCATATCACAGAAAACATTCGATCTTTGACTTTTGAGGACCTTCTTCTTTAACTTTGTATAGTAGTCTCCAAACCTAAGTGCACCTCAACAGATGAATAGATAAAGAATATGTGATATATATCTACAGCAGAGTATTAGCCATAACTACGAATGAATTTATGGCTTTTGCCAGTAAGTGGATGGAACATTTGTACAGTTTTAAATGATCTAGTAAAGCAAAGTAGGAAAAATACTAAGTTACAAATAATCCAAAATTCCATTTTCAAATTTATTAGAACATGGCATGCCCATTCCTTGGCTGATAGTCTGTTGTTTTCACTCTGCCCTGGAAGAGTCAAGTATTTGCTATGAGGGTCTGAGGTGATCATATCACTTTGCACTGATAAGACTTCCTGTGAGTGAAAAACAGTGTCCTGAGCAGTGCTGTGTGGAAGGACAGGAGTATTCATGCTGAAAATGAAGTATGTAAAATCTCATAGCAGATCGCTATTAACAGATCAACATGTGCAATGAGCACTTGATTTTGATGAGGAGGAATACTAACTGAATCCCGACAAGTGAAATTCTATATCCTCAGAAGATAATTCCATTCTTTAACTTAGTCAACCTGTTACAAAATATTTTATTTGATTACTACATTTTAGATACTAATTTTCTGTCATGTAAATATAAGCATATTATTCTAAATGTAAACCCTTGCCTGCAATGCCTTAAATATTAAAAACTGCTATTTTTTTCCTTTCAGAAATAGTTTGCAAACCTCTAATCTAACGGGTTTCCATGTTGAGTTTCAATGCACATGTATCCTAACAATCTACCTTTTTTTGTTTGAATAAAATTTAGGAATTTTTGTTCATTGAGTAAAGTAGCCACAACTGTAGTAGTACCAAGAGTTCTGTCTAAAATGATAAAATTTGAGGCAAAATAAATTAAATAAAATTAAAAGTAAAACTTCATCTAAAAGGTAGTAGATATTAATGAAAACAGCCATTACCTTATCTTTTATGTAACATAATATCTAGTAGGAAAACATGAGACATTTATATAAGCAGTCCTTTATTTTTTAGTAATTGTAATGATCAATCTGAATTGTCAACCTGATAAACCTACGATTATGCAGCATCTAAGATTAAGAATTTTCTGGTTGTGTCAGTGAGGGTGTTTCTAGGAATGATTGGCATGTGGGATAGTGAACAGAAAGCAGAGACCCATCTTAAGTGTGGGCAGCACCACCCAATAGGTTGGAGGCTTGGGTGGAATAAAAGCTGGAAGAACAAGGAAGCAACAGCAGATGCAAGTCTGATTCTTCTTGAAGGGTTCTTGATTGCTTCTGTAATTTTCTGAGGAAGTCAGACTCCAGCTTCTTCACTCTTCCCGAGCAGACTCTGCCCAGTGATTCTGCAGGGATTTTCCAGGGCTTCAGTCCAAAATGGGATGACATCCTTGATCTCCTTGTTCTGAGGGCTTTGACATCCTGGAATGTACAGCTACTGCTTTTCTCCTGCTGTGCAGCCTGCAGGCTGCCATGGTGGGACTATCCAGCTCTGGTTGTGTAATCCAATCTAATAAATCCCCTCACATACATGCAATATCCTGTCTATCATGTTCATCTAGAGAACGCTAACTAAAACGGAAATTTGTACCTAGAAGAGTGGTTGCTGCTGTGACTAACCTGATCATGTGGTTTAGAAGCTTTTGGGCTTTTTTGGAAATTGTGGAGAGAATTTTGGAAAGTTTAGTGATGCAGGCTGGAAAAGGTTTAGATGTTGTAAGCAGAGTTTAAAGGGTGATTCTGGTGGGAACTCAGAAGACCAGAATGCAGATAGGAGTATGCTAAGTAAAGACAGGGCTCAAGAGGTTTCAGAGGAGGACTTTTGGAAATTGGACTAGAGATCATAGGTGTTGTATTCCAGCTAAGAGGTTGTTTGCATTTTGCCCTGTCCAGAGACTTTCTCTGAGGCTGATTTTAAAGGTAATATATTTCTTAATCTGATGGAAGAAATTTCCAGAGAGCATAGTATTCAGGTGGTGGCATGGGTATTGCTGGTAGCTTTTAGCCAAGGTTATGGTGGTATATAGGACCATAAAGTAGAGTGGAAGAATTTGAGAATCTTGGACTTGAAAGGTGGGAGTAAAAAAACGGGGCTAAAGAAGTGACTGTTAAAGATGTCACTGCCATTAAAAAAGCATTAAAGATATTTCCCAGAGGCAAGATGAAAAATGGCTTGAGGGCATCTCAGGAATCCATAAGACCACACCTATTTCAGGCTCCAGGAAGTAAAAATCCCTTTGAGAAGAGGCCAGTGGGGCATCCTGCTTGCACAAGGGTATCTAGGAAGGGTTTTCAACGACTCAGCTACCTAGACTCTCAGAGACTCCGGCAGCCAGGGATCCCGGAGGGTGGTACCGCTCATGATGACAGCAGACCTTGCCATCAGCCACATGGTGCTGGTTCTGCTGGATTGCAGGATGGTGGAGTTGAAGGTCATTGAGGCTTCCACCAAGATTTCCAAGGAAGGCCTGGGAGGTCAGGCAAAGTGCCCCAGGGTCCAAGTCCCTGAGAGGGCAATAAGTGCAGTTGTGAGGAGGAAGCCAAAGCTGCAGTGGAGGATCCCGGCTGGGGAAAGCTGCAGGAACTGAGCATAGACAAGCCAACAGAGAGCCCCTGTGATCTGCAACCAGCAAGGCCATAGGGGCGGAGCTACACCTGCCTTTTGCTCCAGAATCCTGACATGGAACTACAGAACTTGTTTGCCCAGATGGATTTCAGCCTTGTTTTGGTCCTATCTCTTCTTTGTATGCCCCTTTTTTTCTGAAAGGAAATATTTACTGTGTGCCTTTATATATTAGACATATATAACTTGATTTGGATTTTTACAGGGAGTTCAGGTTTAGAGTTTGCCTTGAGTCTCAGAGAAGACTTTGGACTTGGACTTTTGGGTAATCTTGGAACTGTTGAGACTATGGGGACTCTTGAAAATGGACTAATGTATTTTGCATTGTCAAATTATGATAAGCTTTTTGAGTCTTAGGGTAGAATGTTATGGTTTGAATGTGAGTTGTTCCCCAAAAGTGTAAGGTGAAATGATTGGGTCAGAAAACCCTTAATCCAATCAGTGAGCTGATCCCCTTGTGGGGATTAACTGGCAACTGTTGGCTGGAAGGGTGTGGCTACAGGAGGTGGGTCATTGGGGTGTGCCTTTGGGGTATATATCCTCTATCTGGGGTGGAGTCTCTCTCTCTCTCTGCCCTGCTTCTGGATGTGATGCCTTGACCTCTCTGCTCCCTGGAGCCATGCCTGCTACCATGATGTTCAGCCTCACTTTGAGCCCCAGGAATGGATTTCCAAGGACTGAGACCTCCAAAACTGTGAGCTCCCAAATAAACCTTTCCTTTCTTCCTAAAATTGTTCATGTCAGGTCTTTTAGTCACAGCAGTGAAAAAGCTAACTAAAGCAGAAATTAATACTTATTTTGATTGTAAGAGTTCAGCTAGATGCAAAAAAAGTAAGAGAAGTGGATTGAATTCATCTTGTTTATGATGCATAATTTTTGTGTGCTCTAGTTTGAAGGTGCCTGTTTTGCATTGTCTACCTACCCTTTTAAAAAAATTATTCATATCCCAAGCCACAAGAGTAACTTCATTTCAGTTTAAAGAGTGAAAGTCTCATAAATTTACATTGTTTATCTGCAATGGAAGATTATTGAGAGGACATGAATTTTTTAATCATATGATAAGCAAACCTATCACCTGGAAGTTAAAAATAAAATACTTATCAAAATCATTGTTGAGTGAAAAAATGAATGAAAACTGCAGTGTAAAGAAAGGAAAGGGATTGAAAAGATAACAAGTAAGAGAACATTAATGGTTAAACTATAACAGAAAAAAGCCAATGTAGTCATTAGCAAAGGTAATCAAGAACAACTATAAACACAAATGGAAAACTAGAGATACAGCACAGTATAAAAGAAAGAGATCCTTTTTTGCTTAAGCGAGAGTATACACAACTTGGTATATATGTACATATATGCATATTTTCATTAAATAAGAAATTATCTAAGAAATATAACATATATAATATTTCAAGGGCAGCAATAAATCTGAATAGGAATTTTTATTCAGAGGTTATGATATCTATTCTGAAAGTTTTAGTTAAGAAATAATTTTTTAGTACAGAATATTAAGGAAAATCTTACTGTTTGATAGACCATGGAGAAAAATCATTAGATTTCTGACCACTGGCTGCACATCCTTTTCCTCTTTGGCTGTAGTATACTTAGTTTTATATTTTTCCTTAGGTCAATACTGAAAACTTGAAACTTCCAATAATAATATAAAAATTACAAAATTACTGGTAAGCAATTTTGTTTTTGGCATTCTCTATTAATTCATAATAAGTTTTGTTTCTGAAGTTATATTTCATTGTTTTTACTGTTTGTATACTTTTGTTCCTTGGCCAAATTAATCAATTGCGCATCAATTTTATTTATTTTTTAATAACTTGAATATAATGAGATCAGTGTTTCTATCTCTTAGGTTTATGATTGAACCTTTGTTGGCAGGTGATATTCCAAACAGTTAGGTACAGAGTGTGTACTTTAGTAAATCCTGTCCATAGGAAGACAATGTCTGTCTATGGTTCTGAGGAATTATTTCTGAGAATTTTACCTCCTATTCGCATTCTCTCTCTTGTCCCTCTAAACATGGTGGTAATTACTTTTCCTTGCAGACACAATAAAGGATGACATTCTCGCCTCCTTGAAGCTAGACTTGGCTGTGCCCTTTGCACTGAGCAAGTAGCGCTTGATATCATTATAAGGGTGCATATCCATTGGCTTGAATTGCTAAACTGGCACACGATGGGCTGTTTAATCTGGACATGCAGCAGAATCGTGTGATTCTGAAGAGAACTTCAGTGTGCTAAGGTACTGAAACTTGGGAAATATATCTATATAGCCTAATATTAACTCTAATAAAATGTATCTCAACCTCTGAATCTTTCACATTCATTAAATTTTATTCATTCATTTAATTTCTTTACCTGGATGTGTTCTATTATTCTGGAACATAGTATTATCTCCACCCATGGTATTATCTCCTGCTCAATATTGTTTTTCTTTGGATATAACCATTTTGCTATTTGTTTCATCTGTGCTTCTCTTTGTATTCAATATAAATAAAATTTCATTTTTACAATATTCATTGATTTTCTGAATGAATACATATCTCTCAGAATAATAAATATGTTCATGTTAGAACCTGTTGTAACTGTTCTATTGACTTTGTTTTCTCTGATAGTAATTACACCATTTGTCTAATGGGGTACCTTTCTATAGTATTGCCTTTCCTCGAATATTTTTATTAATAGAGTATTCATCTTAGACTGTGTCCTAAATCTAATCATGGAAGTTTGCTTCGAGGACAGGATATGATGTTCCATTCTGGGTTGTCTGCTGTGAGATAGGAAAATAGAGAAAGAAGCTGCCTCTCTCCTTTACCCTCCATAGAAGAGGGATGCCTAGGTGATAGTCCTATGGATATGGGTTTTTCTTAGACCTCAGCTTTTTTTAATTAGATGTATATAGAAATACATTTGAGGGGGAAACATTATCAAACCATCAATAATCAATGTATATATACTTAGTTATCCAGGGGTAATGCCAAATCATGGATGCCCAGCTTGGGTTTCCCCTGTTGCTGTTTTTTCCCAGAAGAACTTGTGCGTTAAATGAGTATCTCGTGGAGGAATGACATCTGCTTCTGAGATGGTTCCCCCATATTCCCACTCTGCAGTCTCCTAGGAGTTCTTCACATACCCTCCTCCCTCTCCATCCCCCTCCTTAAGCCTCCAAGTAACCTAGGGAGCCATCCCCCTATTGCATTGAGAATGATACAATTTGAAGTTATTGTAAGCTTAGCCATATAACCTACTGCTTCCCCATGTATTCTGGCTTCCACAGATGAGAGAAACCATTCAGCCCTTGAGTCTCTGAGATTGAGATACTTCACTGAGCATAATTCTTTCCATTTCCATCCATTTGATATCAAAATCCATAATATCGTCTTCTCTAATGGCCGAATAGTATTCCATTGTATAAATGTACCAAAGGTTTTGTATCCACTCATCCAGTGAGGAGCATCTGGGTTGGTTCCATAATCTAGCTATAGTAAATTGAGCTGCTATAAACAGTGATGAAGCCATATCACTATAATATGCTGATTCTACATCCTTTGGTAAAATACTCAGGAGTGGGATAGCTGGGTCATAAGGTGGTTCCATCCTTAATTTTTTGAGGATTCTCCACACTGCTTTCCATAGTGGCTGAACCAGTTTGAAGTCCCACCAGCAGGGTAACAGTGTTCCTCTTTTGTTGTTGTTAGAATTTTTCATTTTTGCTACTCTAACAGGAGTGAGGTGGTATCTCATTGAAGTTTTGATTTGCATTTCCCTTATAGCTAAAGATGTAGAGCATTTTCTCATATATTTATGGGCTTTCTGGACTTCCAGTGGTGAGAAGCTTCTTTTAAGTTCTTTAGCCCATTTATTGATTGGATTATTTGTGAGTTTGGAGTTTAGTTTCTTTAGTTCCTTGTATATTCTGGATATAAGCCCTCTGCCCGAGGTGTAACAGGCAAAGGTTTTCTCCCATTCTGTAGGTTCTCTCTTGGTGTTCCTGACTAGATCTTTAGCTGTGCAAAAACTTTTTAGTTTCATTGCATCCCATTCATTTATTCTTGATTTTACAGCTTGAGCCATAGGAGTTTTGTTAAGGAAGTAGCTGCCCACACCTATATGCTGTAGTGTTGACCCTACTTCTTTTTCTAGTAAGTTTAAAGTTGTTGGCTTAATATCCAGGTCTTTGATCCATTTTGATTTAATTTTTGTGCAGGGTGAAAGATAAGGATCCAGCCTCAGTTGTCTACATATGGCTGTCCAGTTTGTCCAACACCATTTGTTGAACAGGCTATCTTTCTTCCACACTATGCTTTTGCCCCCTTTATCAAATATCAAATAATAAATACCATGCTGTTTTTGCTACTACAGCTCTGTAGTATAATTTCAGGTCAGGGATTGAGATACCCCCTATTTCTTCCTTTCTACAGAGTAATATTTTGGCTAGTCTGGTTCTCCTGTTATTCCATATGAACTTGAGAATTGCTTTTTCTATATCTGTGCAGAATGCCATAGGCATCTTGATGGGGATTGCATTGAATCTGTATAGGGCTTTGGGTAGAAGGGCCATTTTTATTATATTGATTCTGCCTAACCATGAGCATGGAATGTTTTTCCATCTACTCAAGACCTCAGGTTTTAAGGCTGCCACTACCTTTCTCCCACTGAATCTCCTATTTCCTCTTGCTTGTCAGAATTTCTGTTCTGGAACTTTCTGAGTCAGGTCAGGTTCTGTAGGAGGAAAGGTAAGGAAGTACAAGCTCCTGACTCCTACAAGATGGTTTCATTTTGATCTAGCAATGGTTGTATGCTGCTTCCCCAGAGACCCTGATCTGCAGCTCCTATGCTATGGGCTAATTTCTTCCACCTGATCACTTAAATTTTCACCTCTCTTGGGCTTTTGGCATTATATCAGTCATTACTTTCAGACACTATACACTTTGCAATTGTTTTTTGTTTTTTTAATAGAGAGAGATGTAGAGTGAGAGAGAGAGAGAGAAGGAGAATGAATTTTTATTTAGTTTTTCATGTGGATTTTGTTGCTCCAACACTTCATTGTGTACGTGGTACTGGGGTTCAAATCCACATCCTTGCGCATGCCAGGCAAGCACGGTAACTGCTGCGCCACCACCGCTCCAGCTCCACTTTGCATGTAAGTGTTCTTGAGCAGTTTCCTCCCTTTGAGGGCAACTCCAAACGAGCTTCCTTACATGGATCCATATCCAGTCCCCAGGTAAACTTGTGATTAATAGAAAGTGACTTTCTATCAATAGCCTTCTTTCTCATTTCTCTGTCAGCACAAGTCAACCAAATGCCATCAGTTTGCCTATGATAGCCAAGCATTTATTCTTACATTCTAAATTCCATAGACTGTAAACCCTAGCTTTCTGAGCATTTGGAGATAACCATTGTGTGCTAAATTTTCCCTTCCAAACCCTGCTTCAAAAGACCAGAATCTCTAAAGAAATCTTCTCTACAAGTCCCTCCCATCAATCCCAACTATAGGTAAGTGAGGAGCGACAGGCAGAAGAACACCTTTAATAATCTCTTGACATGTCCCTCACGTCAGATCCAACATCATTCTTTGGAGTTTAGGAGGAGAGTATTCTTGATGATTATTCTTCTTTAATTGAAATTGAGTCAGAAAGAAATTGGTTTTAATACTTTGTTACATTGGTCTAAAGCTTCGATCTGATCTCATCTTCTATACATCTAACATGAATCTTCATCTTATTTTTAAGTTATCTAAGAGATATTCTTCTTGTTTTCTGCACATTTATAAGTAAAGATCATATCAATCGTTTCCAGGGATCTGGAGGAGGCATATCCAGCCTGAAATAAGGACTCAGAGTGCAAACATAAAATAAAATTGCTTCAGTAGTTCTACTGCTCATAGAACATAATATTACTTTTTCTGCCAGATATCTGTGTTATTTGTTTTGAGCAATTATGGACCAAAATATTCAACCATTTGGAAAAATCCCCTCCATTAAATACATTGCACTATGTATAGAGTACATATTATGCACCCGGAACTCTTTCAATGTCCTAATGTTTAACAACATGACAAAATATCATAGATAGGTAGATGCAATGAAAAACATTTCAGGAAGAGAGAATTATCAAAGTCTTATGCAGTCATAGCCCAAGTAACACCAGAGGGCCCAGTCTTGGTTTTTTGAGTGAGCAGCAGGAAGCGGTCTGTTAGGTACAGTGACTTCCCTAGATGTTACTTTTCATTTTTGACACTTGATCTTGGGTCAAATATTTATCCAGATGATTTTATTTCTAGCTGAATTAGAATTCTGGAAGATCTGCCAAGTTTGGAAAGGGGATTAGCTTGAAACTTTGGAGTCAGGGATGTACACTCTCTTTTAGCCATGGCAGTGAAATCTGCTGCCATGTGGCTCTTCATATTCCCAGAGAGTCATTCAAGACATAAAGTGAAGACCTTGATGTTCAGACTGCCTGGTAAAGAACCAGATGACCTACATCTCTGTCAGTCTGTATTTTAATATTTCCTAAGCTTTCTGATCAGTTTCTCAATCATTGCCCTTTATATTATTATGCTTTGTTGTGCTTTTGTGACACATGTAACACAATACCTGGTAGGCACTCCTGATACGTCTACCCAATTAATGCATAGTAACTCATTTGTAAATTTATGGATTGCATATTGGAAAACACTTTGAAATAGTGTGAAGAGTAGAGCCAAAATGGAATCCCCAGAAACTTTGCATTTCCAGTTTCAAAATTTCTTTTCTAAATGCAAGGCAAACTTTTATAGGAATTCAGCTTCATCTTTATAGTCAGAATTGGGAAATAATCCTCACCTTTACTAATTTGACAGCCATAATCGGTTGCTAGGATCCTGTAACATGGAAAGTTGGTACGTGGGACCTGGATGTCAGGAAGGGCCCAAAGAAACCACTTACCAATTCCTGGAACAAGGGCAGTCCAAGAAAGCAGGTGAGTGGCTATTTTCAATTCTAACTCCCTTTTCATATAAAAACAATAATGATAACACTAAATGAAGCCTCCCATGTCCCCATGCTATAGTGCTGAATTGCAATGAACCTGACTTCAGTGCTGTGGAGTGATGGCATTCCCCAATCTCATTACTGGAAACTCTGCCTTGTCATTTAACATTTAGTGGAGCGTGCAGTGTTGTAGGTGAAATTTTCTTTCAGTTTAAATACATGACTGTAACAGCAAGTTGGAGTCCTCTTTATCTTTAGGAGGATGAATAAGGACAACCATTCATTTTTGCATATATTGGGTAAATATTTAAGTATTTGATATTTATCAACATGATGCTTTTTTCTAAGGGGTATAAGAAAAAGGCTACTGTTCAGGGTCCTGAAAGTGAAGATGCTTACATTGGAACCTTCAATTGCATCGTAAGTTTCAGTTAACCCTACTTATTAGCAAGCAACAATGATGACAGATACCAATGCGTATGTGTGCGTGTGTGTATGTGTGTTACTAAGGATTGAACCCATGGCCAAGTGAACCCTGAGCTATATCCCCAGTCCTTTTTATTTTATTTTTTTTTTATTTTGAGATAGTGTCTTTCTATGTTGCCAAGACAGGCTGGCCTTGAACTTGTTGTGATCCACCTGCCTCAACATCACACTTTCTGGCATTATAGACATGCACCACAACACCTGGCCAGATGTCACTTTTTGATCATTTATGTATTAAGCTCCTTGTTAAGCACTTTACACAATCAGATGATTGATTATATTATTATCATAAAAATATGATTTTACAAAATCGGAAACTGGGTCTGAGAGAGGTTCATATATTGCCCAAAGTAACAGAAGCAGAAAGTAAAGTAATAATGTAATTAGTAAATGAAATGACAGAGGCAGAACCTTAATTCAGGTTTATTTCACTCCAACATCTCTTAGTTTTAACTTCTAATCTGTATTGTATCCAAAGTAGTAAATCAAAGCTGCTTATTGAATTTTCAAAGTAAAGCAGAAATCAAAGCAGACAAGGAACTAGCTCAGTTGAAAACACCAAAGTCAGTCACTACATCACAAGTCTAGAAAATATATTCTTCCCTCATTCCTTATATATGTACATGTAGTCAAGTCCTGAAAATTTATCTTCCTAAACATCTTGCAAGTGGGTTTCTTCCTCTCTGTTCTTCTTATTGCTTTCCTATCCATAGTTTCTGGGCTTGCTCTTCTGCTTCAAATTTTGTACCAATAATCTATCTTTTGAATTTTCATATAATAGTCAATTGACCAGAAAATCCTTACATGAAGGACTTGCCAATGGCTTTGCCTCATCTGATTGAACACTCCATGCACACCATGGAATTTAGTCCCTGAAGCTCATCTCCAGCCATCTCCTTGCTTCCTTCTGGAGTCTCCTACAGTACAAAGACAAATGCATCTCACCACATACATCATTCTGCTTCATATATTCTCCCTTTCTCTCTGGATGCTGAAGGGCCTCTCTATATTTTCAATTTACCTTTCACATCTCTCTATCCTAGCATTTCCTAGGTTCACCTAGGAAATGAAATCACATACTTCTGTGATTTTTCTTTCCTAGCAAACTAGACAATTTCAATGTAGGACCTTGTGCTTTTCAAATATGATTCACCTGTGCCTTATGAAGCAAATAAAAATGAATAGTTATCAAACTGAATTAAAACAAAATGACAGCAACAAAAACAAACCATCATTATAACAACAAAACAAATCCCAGCACTGAGATCTTAGTTTTCCTGGTAGAACAGAAAATACCTTTTGGAGGTAATAGTGAGAAATCAGCAGACTTAGGTACTTCTCACAGGTTTAGCACTTGGCAGCACTGGACCTTGGTTTCCTAATTAGTTAAAAGAGCACATTGGATCATCCTTGAATATCATTCAAGGTGTAAAGTCCAGGGTTAGCACAATAACTACATGGTATGCCAGAAACGAGTTTTTAGGAGAGACATTTCATTTAAAGGTCACACATATGAATCAAGAGAAGGTCCACACATTAAAGTAAAAGCAAGGGATGAGACAAATTCTGTTTTACAAGCAGAAACATCATCCCTGCCTAAACATGTACACTAAAATGACAAGGCACTAGTGAGGAGGAACTAAGGGAGAAAATATGGGTGGAACCCAAATGTTGGGCTACATCACAGCCTTCCACATGTCTACTGTCTTCTCTTATTCTACGCGGAAAGCTGCCAGAATGGTCTTGCATTCTGACTTTACACCTGAGGAGCCTGAAGGTGCAAGAACACTCATCCCTGGCACTGCTTCTCCAGTGACAGAAAGTTGAGCTTAAGAGACCCGCTGTCCACTGTAGCCCTAGACACCACATCAAAAAGCTCTCAGTGGGGTTGGGCCCTTGATTTTCTGTGGCTGACAAAGTGCTCATCTCTCTGGTTGGGATATACTCAAGTTACTGGTGTCAGAAAGCTGTTCAAGCAGTTTAAAAAATAGTGGTTCAGGGACCACAAGACTCATGCACGTTGTATTTCAGTTACTTCCACTTACTTAGAAGGCTAAGATTACAGTCCTAGAATGTGGGGACTGTTTGGGTTGGTTGAACAAAAAATTATTGTAAATGTGTACACTGTTGAGGGAATAAGGTTTTAGGAAGGCGCAATTTGGCCGCAGTCAGCTGTTTCCTGAAACCAGAATTCTTAGAAATTATTAAAAATCAATTAAGCATTATTCCCTCCAGGTATTGTCATGGTCTCTTGGCAATTTATCTAGGGTACATTCATAGCCTCCTTGAGGGTGAAGTACAAATGGGACTGATTTAGATCAAGGACCGCTTTAAAACTAATGAGTGGATCCCAGAGACAGACTAATGAAAAGGTTTACAAGAAATTTTCTCAGCTGTCTTCTCTGCGTGTGCCCAACTGTAAAGCACTTAGATTCCACCGACCTTCTTAAGAACAAAGAGACAAAACTGAGGACCACATTTATTAAAGACCCAATAAAAATCACATGGAATTATGTAAGAATAACTGAAAGTTCACCATTTATAGCAGTGCACCTTAGGTTTATCTTCAGAAAAGGAGACGGTTGGTTTTACTATAAGAAATTATAGAAGTCATAATTTAAAAAAATCATTGTTGAGGGATTTGTTAAAAGCAGATCATGGGTCTCAGCTTTTAGTGAATTTATTTTGAACCTCCTGAAGCAGACACTGCAAATTTTTACATTCTAATGAGTGAACTAAAAACATATATTTCAAAGCAAATAGCACTCATAAATTACATTTATGACACATGAGGTTGCTGACTGCTGTGCAGGGAGCACAGAGTAATGGTGCTAATATGCACTCTAGCTTGATTTCCTTAGTTCCCAACATGCTCTAATTCCACACTACAAATCTTTAAATGGCAGTTATATTTTAATTAATGTGATTATGTGCTGCCATTAGCAAACCCTCCCCCAGCACATTTCTCTTGCCAGGCCCACGAATGCCAGTAAACCATTAACATAAAAGGGCTGTTTGCTTATTAAATTCATCCACACAAATAGGCAAGGGTTGCAATTGTTGATTTGCCGCTGAAAGAACAGAATGAGAAGGAGTTGCTCGGTGCCTGGCAGTTGCAATTATCCGGTGTAATTAAGTCTAATTTATAAACCCCCCCCTCAAATGAGAAAGTAACAATTTTTGTTAATTAACAAGAGCATTTGTAAAGCTCGTTAACTCCATCATTCACAGTCCGCCTGAAAAAATGGGAGCATATGGCTGGAACGAGGGGACATGTTGCTTATGTGTATTTGTGCATTAATCTGCTCGGAAGGTCTAATGATTGAAATGGGAGCTAGAAATGGATGTTATATTACTGAGCAAAGAAGATCTACTGTTTTCATTTATCTTTACAGCAACGTGAGTGCTTTGTCATTATCTTCTGCATACGGGTTCATTATTCTGATACAGCACTCCACGTTGCCTCATACCATCATGCCCATAAGCCTGCAGGGTACAAGAGCACTTATCTTTCCTGATGACTGTTGAATCATTTAAAACAAGTTATTAGTGAAACAATTAAAATGATATTGGTTCACAATTGTATTTATAGCTGGCAGGCATAATGGAACATTCTGAATAGCAGTCGGGGGTTCTCAGAATGGATGGAAAATGCTGTTAATCAGAGACAAGAGAAACCTCTAAAGAAAACCTAAATTGCAAGAGCACGTTAATTGTATTGGAGCATTTCATTTAATTGAGAACAAAGGGAAGGTAAAAATCATATTATCAATGTTTTATGAACATGAAGAAATAGGAAAATTACTATGTCATTTGTCACCTATCTTCTTTGGAAGTGAAAATTAAAAAGGCAGTATTTAACTTTAACCAGAGCAGGCCAGGTACATCGTGTTGGTTCATGCTTTCATTTTCAAAAGAAATACCAACATAAAACGTAACAAATAAATAAATTAATTAATAAATACAGAGAAACACATTGGGCCAAATACCCCACATACAAGGGATGACTCCACATCAGACTTAGAGATAGTGATGTAGAAAGGTAATGAAATTTGACCTTGCTCAGTTCCACTTGTAATTCTTAAAAAACTATTGCAATCGGATCATTGATGAATATATAAATATATTATTCCTTTCTTGTCTTTGATGGTAGAAGTAACATAAAGAGATGATTGGCAGTATATAGATAGCTGAATGGTAAACTTCTTTCAAATAAGTCAATTCATTTTTTTAAAAAAGAAAGAGGGACTGTGAGAGAGAGAGAGAAAGAGAATCAATTTGATTTAGTTTTTCATGTGATTTTCATTGGTCTGACATTTTGTTGTGTAGGTGATGCTGAGGTTCAAACCAGGTCCTCGTGCATGCCATGCAAGCACCATAACCACGGAGCCACCACTCCGGCTCCAAATCAATTTATCTTAAACATGCCTTGACTGGTAATGTGAATGGAAGCTATGAATCCCACCAAATAGTGTATGGAATTTGTTTATTTGTGCTTGGAAGACACAGGTATGGAAGACTGAAGTTACGGAAGGCAACAGTGAGGAGGAGGTTGATTGTTAAGAAACAAAGCTCACATTAGAGTTTTTCTCTAATAAGTCAACTCATTGGGGAACTAAGATTTCTTCAGTTAAAGTCCACTTCATTGTATGAATGAGCTAGAGTAGTTCAAATTGGTTATTTAGAGATTGTGTTCAAAACAGACCCAATTTGAGTAGTGTTATTTGCTGTCAACAACTCAAAATATTTGATTGGGTTGTAGAGACATATAGAAAGTTCGAATAGCATAAGGATAGCACCAGCTATGAGCTCAATCATTCCAAACGCAAATGGTAATTGTGTGGAATAAGCAAACACAGAAGACAGAAACAAATTGCACTATGTAAGAAGAATTTAAAGTGGAAATTAAAATAGTGCAATGAGTTTCAAATCAGTAAATATTTTGTTGGATGAGAAATCCTAAACCTGATAAAATTATTGCACCATGAAAATTATAGATGTTTAGATACAAAGTATCCTTAAATATCCTTATTAGGAAAATTTGGGACCATAAAGACATAGATTATAATAGTAACAGTCACAAAATTAAATTATTTCTTCACACAAAGTATAGATCTAAATAAGTTAAGTTTTCAAAGTATATAATATCCTTCAAAACAATTAATGAAGTAATAACTTAATTTACAAATTAGGATATTTGGGCACAGCAAAATATGTATAACTTGTCTAATGACAATAGATTATTCCCAGGAGACATTTTTTGTCAACTACCTAGATAGGTTATAAACTATGAAAGTGAGTATTTGAACTTACATATTGACTAATCGTATATCTTTCCCACTGAGAAATATTTAAAAAGATTTTGAAACCATAATTTCCTCACATTTGTTTTCTGATACAAGCCCATAAGTAAGATAAATTTACATAAGGGTGAAATAATTTTTAATTGTAATAGGGCGGGTAAGCAATGCATGCTTTCTTTGAGTGCAGTTTTCTGTCTGCTGACTTTGGGGTAAGCTGTGTGTCAGGTAGGGGAGAGAAAGCAGAGGGGGAAAAATGAAGGTTAGAATAAGTTAACCATCCTTCAGGGTTTTTCTCATTCTGGCTAACTTCTATCCCCATCATCCACCCAGGTAAATAGAGCTCTCTTTTTCTCTATTACCATTCACTTTTACAGGGAAAATAGCAAGAATATCACAGGATTTATCTTCTGACTGATTAGTCTACTAATAGATATAAACTACTTTATGTTTCTCATTATTTCAAGTTTGTCTAAAACATTATCTACACATTTGACTGTTATAATAGAGTTTACTAATGCTTCTCTTTAGTATTTTTAAAATGAAACTCATTATACCAAATAATAAATACTGATAGTAAAGTTCTTTAAAAATCTGTCATATGGTATACAGTATTAAAAAGTTTTTTCTTTTAAAAACTCTTAAAATGTCTGTTCATTTTTATTGTTTCAATCAAAATCCCAATTACTTATTGTTTCATACATGAGTAAGTAAGAAAAATCATTACTATACATAAATACATGATCAAGAAATAAACCTTAAAAATTATCTTTACTGGGTCTATATAAGAACACAAGATTGATTCTGAATATTTTTTTTTTAAAGAGAGAGGGACAGTGAGAGAGACAGAGAAAGAGAGAAACAACTTTATTTAATTTTTCACATGGCCTTAGTTGCTCAACACTTAGTTGTGTACGTGGTGCTGGGGTTTGAACCCGGGTCCTCGTGCTTGCCAGGCAAGCGCCGAAACCGCTGAGCCACCGCTCCAGCCCCAATTCTGAATATTTTGGCCAAGGTGTTCATCTTACATGTCTACCTTCTTTAGAAGTAAGTGATAGGGCCCACTACTTGATGAGAAAAGGCAAGTTATAGTTCTACTTGTTTCTCATCCAGGTATACCATTTAATGTACTTTAGCTGAAATTGTGTGTGTGTGAGTGTGTGTGTGCGTGCGCACGCGCACGCATGCTTGTGTGTGTACATATGTCTTCAGGGAAGAGAATCTCAAAGCTGTAACAAATCATTGTGAAGAATTTAATGTGATAAAGATAATATAACTTAGGTTTCAAGCTTGAAGGAAATGAAATTAATTGTTTTTATTTGCCTGTTTCTCAATCTTAATTTCCATAGTGAAACAAGCAACAAGGTATAGATTTAGTTTATAAAGAGGCTGACTAAAGCAAGAAACTGAAAATTCTCTTAATGCAGGCATTGCTAGATAGTGGAATGTGCTGTTTGGGGCTATATTGGACCTCTTAGTCTGAGAACTATGGTGGTGGTGGTAGAGAAATACCTATATAAGCTCTTATTAATCCCTGTAGAGAAAATGAAATAATTTTTAAAAACTCCTGCTCTTAAGTCTGAAGAGATTAATACATACTAATTAAATAAGATGAGGTAGCTCAAGTATATACTTTAGAACCAACAAATATGTTAAAAAGAACTTAAGTATTATGTTGTACTACAACTTAAAACACATTTAACTCAATTTTTATCATTATAGGATGATATTAATAGAATTTTCATTATATCACTTTGATGGGATAAAACCTTTCAGCACTGAAAGTCAGAAATATATGGTATTGATATCCTCATTGTATAAAGATCAATTTAGATAATTAATAAAGACAGTCACTAATGGGCATTTCCTTTCTACATAATATAATTCAGCATTTTAGTTGAATATTTCAGTATTTCCAGTGTTGAAGAGAGTATGTACTTCTTCATTTTGATGATATTAAAATTTGACTTCCAAGATATATAGCAACTCTCCTATAATTGCAGATATATCCATGCTCATGTGCAGTTACTACAAAAGATAATTTCAGAATAAGTCAAAATTTAGCAAAAGTAATACTTAAGATAGTCCCCAAGATTAGAGGAATTTGTAATTTCCCTGTAGCATCTTCCCAGTCATTGGTGCTTCTCATGTTTGGGTCTAAATTCTGGTTGTTGTGTTTTATCTGACTTTCTGCTAGCTGCAGTAGGCCTGCTAGTCAAGGCCACAGAGTGCCTGAACCAGGTACTAGGTGGAAAATTAATTAACAACAGTAACAAGAACATTAAAAAATATCTTTCCTTTAATTATCTTAGCTTTTCATGGTTAAAATATGTAGTTTATCAACCATATTAGAGTCTTGATTTTTCAGTTGTTTATTCAAAATTATGGATTAGAGAGAGTGGGAAGGAAATAAAAAGAGAATTTAACTTTCTTCCATGATAAATTTCATTCTGCCTTCCCATATCTTCATTCTGAGTAAGAGAGAGGGCCAAATGGTGGAAAGCTGAAATAAAGAAATCTGAGACCAGAGTGGTAGGACCTCCTTACTTTTTCCAAATCCCAACATTCTTCAATATTTCTCTGGTTTTTCTAAAGCCAAAGAAAGCATGGAAAAATGAGGAAATCAGAATTGTTTAGTTATACTAGTAAAAGGTCTTTCCTAATTGATAATGGAATTCAGTGTGGTTTCATTATGAATCCAGTTAAATTTAATTTATGCTTTTTCAGCCATCCATGTGAAATTGATGTCAGAGGCTGCTCTCTGTTTTGAGAAAAGTCTCTCAAGGTCCTTTGGTTTGTTCACATTCCACCAGAACCGTCTTTTACCAAGTGGAACATTCTCTTTGGCAAAGTTCCTTTGATCCCATCTAACTTCAAACATCATTTTCTAATCGTGTATAATCTAATTACATCACACCTACATCCCTGTAATTTCTAGGCACCAATTAAGCTGAGAAATGCTCCGGTTATACCCCATATTATTTTCTCTCCCCCTGTTCATTGTGTCCTTTTGCTTCTGCTTTTCTTCCTCTCAAGCTTTCCTACGGAAGGAATATTCTGTAACTTTGCAGAGTACTGTACTGTCTTATATGGATACTTACCTAATTATTTACCACAGGTTCCAAAGTAAGGAGAAAAAGAGTCATTCTCTCACCTCTTGGCCAGTTTCAAACCACATACTATCCTTCTGGAAAGATTGCACTGCCTCCACTACTGCTGCTATCTTCTATTTTCCTGGAAATAGCTTTATAGTTAAGGATTTTTAAGGATTCCCCAACACTTCCTTTGCAGGTTATCCATCCAGCCATCCACATTCATGGCTCTTAACTTTGGATCTCTCCATGGCCTGCCCCTCTTCACCCCTCCTGCCCATGCAGCTGCACAGGCACCAATGGCACACTCCTATCAGCCATCTATTCCCAGGACTGCATCCTGGGCTCCTCATCTACAAATGCCATCAGATCAAAACATTCAAACTCTAATTCCCTATTTGATTATAATTCTTTGATACTCTCATGTGGTATCTTGAATGAACTTAATTTTCCATTGAAACACCAAGAATGTTCTCCATACAACAAACTCCTCTTAGCAATATCTTGCACTCTCAGATCACTATCAAGCTTAGATGCCACACTTAGGGCTTCGGAGATTATAAATTGTCCATTATTTGATCTGTACAAGGAATATTAAAAAGTTATAACCAAGTAAATCATCCTTGATCACCATTAAAGTTTGACAGGTGTTCATCATTCGCAGCTCCAATGTTAATTTAAATTTGACCCTGCCCAAGTTGGTCATGGGAACCATACACCCCCACCCCATAGAACCTCTTCTGTTGTACAATTCTTCTGTAAAACACAATTCTAGAGCAAGTGCACAGTCACCCTTTACATGTTATATAGTTGAGTACACTGTTGGGGAAAAATACCACAACCTTGACTACTGCTACTCCTACAAACTCACACTTTCTGATTTCTTACCTGACGTTCAAATGTGCTTTCATGCTTAACGCTATTAGTATATTTTAATAGCTCCTTGCTGAGAAAATGGAGGCCCGCAAGCATGGCTTGAGAATGCCTGTTTTGCCTTGACAGTCTTGCCTCTGCGCTCTAAGGGTGGAAGACAGGCTGCTGCCGTTCTTGTGCACAGCTAAGCCTTCTTGCTTTCTGCTGTCTACCTTCAACAAGACCACAGTTACTTACTGCTTTGTCTTTTTCCTGTGATTCCTCACACATACCCAGGTCAAAGGACTTCTCCTAAACACAGGTCCTATCCCAATACTGCTCTGCTAAAATCTCCTTCAACATTTCCCTAATGTTCTTATTTTGAATTCTGACTATTTCAATTAGTTTTCAAAACTCTAAATTATTCTTTGATTCTAGTTGCCTTGTCTCTTATCACTACGATCCATGTATAGCTCTGTGACCTTTATGTGGATTCTTGGCCTAAATCACTCTCCTGTCACCTACTCAGTCCTTCACACCATAACGCAATTGCAGCGCTTTTCAGTGAGAAATGTCACTGTCACACCTGCTTTGGGTTTCATTCAGTCTTTCAGGAATCATATTCACCTTCTCTTTTCTCTAAGAAGATATCCTTGAATCTCCAAATCTGGGTTAGATAACATACTCTCATGAAGTCGTGTATCAGCCCTAACCTTTATCAGATTATTTTTTCTGTTTACTTCTTTGCATTCCCCAATAGATATTAAGCACTCTCAGGTCAGATGCAACATTCTTCTTTTCCACTGATTCTTTTTGGAGGTCAGGATCCGATACATAAGTATTTTGTGAACTGAACTGCATTAGAATTGGTCTGTCTGTTTCAACTCATCATAGATCCAAGAGAATATGAAGATTAGTGGTCAAAGTCAGAAAGCTTTCGTACCAGCAAATGTTCTATTTTATAAAGACAACCAGGCATGGTGTGTGATCTAAAGAAATAAAGGTCAGTTAGAAATCTCCTCACATCTTCTCCTGCAAAAAATACCCTAACCTACAAATAGCATTAGAGGCATCAAGGCAAATGTTCTTATCAAAATTCTTAATTTCCTGGGAATTGCCTAAGGGTTATTTCCAGAAGAAACAAAGCTTGCTCAGATTAAGAAGAGAGCATTTGCTTCCATATTACATTGACCAGATGTCAAGTTTCAGACCAACTGTGAATTTTATTTATTTTTTAGAGAGAGGGAATCAATTTTATTTATTTTTCATCTGATTTTAGTTTTTTGACACTTAGTTGTGTATGTGGTGCTGGGGTTCGAACTTGGATCTTCATGGATGCCAGGCAAACTCTATACCAGAGAGGCACCACTCCAGCTCCAACTGTGATTTTTTAAAAGGAGAAGTCTCTGAGTGTCTTTAGGTGACAAGATCCACTGGAAGATAGATCTATGGTAGCTGCAGGGGCTGTGAGAACTGAGGTATGGAATGGCAATGTTTAGAACAATGGCTGACCATCACAGGTTCATCCTACTTAATATTTTTGCACACTGAGATTCAAGAGAGATGGGTTGTATTTTAATTTTTTTGACTACTTGATTGTGTTTATTGAATATATCACATGGCTTACACTTGTTGGAGAGGACTTCTTTGAGTTTTGTTCCATATTTTATGTTGTTTATATAAAATAATTTCCCTTTATCTCTTTTCATTATATATTGTACTTAGGTAGGATAGTGACAGTTCTAGTAGGCTCAAGGTCAGAGACAATGACCAAGAGGACCTGGCTGTACCAGGTGTGGAAGGGAGACTGAGCTAGTCTTCATCAGATGGGCTGATGACTGTGTTGGCACAAAATTATCACTGGCAAAACTGGTGATATCTTTAGGGTATTTGAGAAATGCCTACTCGTCCAATGGAGTAATAATGGTCGCCTAAAGCCTTTTTTTTACGTTAAGTATTCAAGTTTCTCAGTGTTTCTTAAAACACAAAAGGATCAAAGAGGCAGCAATCCATGACTCCAGGTTACAAATTAAGTAAAACATTATAGTATATGTAAATTATTTTGCCAGAAAGCACTAAAAGGAGAAATTCATAAGAATTTGTATTTAAATTTGACAGAGGACAGATTCTAAAATATTTCCAGTGTCTAGCACAGAAAAATTAAATGCAAGTATTGCAAACTCCTGAATAGATGTTCTCTATATTTATTTTGTTCTTTTCTATTTTCTTTTAATGAACTGAGAATCCTTGCATACAGTTCCTCAAATATATACACTTACTCAAACTTTATCCAAACTTTCTAGTTCCATTTTTATCATCATAAAAGTTTGGAGTTTTGGGGATGGAGTGGTAGCTCAGGGTTTTGGTGCTTGCCTGGCAAGCACGAGGACCCGGGTTCAAACCCCAGCACCACATACACAACTGAGTTTTGAGCAACTAAGGCCATGTGAAAAACTAAGTAAAGTTGTTTCTCTCTTTCTCTGCCTCTCTCACTGTCCCTCTCTCTTTAAAAAAGAAAAAAGTTTTGAGTTTTTAATATTATCATTATGATATCTTTTATTTATGATTGTCCTTACTATCATACATATTTTTAGTAAGAGAACCCTGAAGTTTGACAAGCAACATGTTTTGCAATTGTTAACATTATTTTATTTCAGAGCAGAATCAAAATTTAAAAAATCATAAGTTATTTTAATTTCATACTTACTTTTTTTGATTTATTGGGTTACTGGTAAAAGTTATATAAAAAGAAAACAGTTATTTTCGCTGGCATGGGAAAGGAAATCTGCAACATTTAATTCAGCAGTAAAGCCCTAGATGAAGGTAATAATTATATCTACGAAATTATGCCATGTGGTTGACAGCCACAAGAAAACAATATCTCATCTCTACCCTGAGATATTCCAGAATAGAATGGCCCTGGTGTCTGTATTTTAAGTAAAGTGTGTGGGTAAAATCAGAGAAGTAAGTGCTGGACTTTCACTAAGTTCAAATTCTCTTTAAGTCATTAACAGGAAACAAAAATCAAGTATCCCATTCAGCATGTGATTAGTGTAAACCAGGCTTCCCCACTGTTCTGAAGTGGCTGCTCTCTCTAGCAGAGCCCTAAAATCCATGTGTCTCCACTGTGTTCCTTATGTGAGGCACTAGAAGTCTGAATTACTGGCCAGGTCATCAGGTCACAGAGACCTCAGAAATAGATGTTGTTTATTTAGGAAATTAAAGAGATTTGCAGAAATACGGAAATTGCATCTGTAGGAATGCCTCTGTTTTAGGCATTCTGAAAACATATGTAAGTGTTATAAACAACCTAACGCTAAAATTTTTCTGGATGCCACAATTCAGAGAAATAATAAAAAATAATTGATAGGTTTAGAGATCATGTAGGAGCTATTGTTTGTTTAAGGCTTTTTGCACTACAATGTTCAATTACTAAAATAATTTACTTTTATTTCTGGTGCTGAGACTGGAATCTGTATATTTCTGATGTAAAATAACTTCATGCATTTTAAATATACTTGATGTTTCAAGTAAAAATCAGAGAAGGAAGCTCTTGGTGTTCCTAAACCACTCTGGATGTCTAATATTTCTCTCTGTTTAAAGAGTGCACCACAATCGTTCAATGCACTGGACCAGAAATCTTGTGCTCTGATTTTGTTTGGCAGTGCTGAGATCTCACGCACAGTAGAACTGAAAGACTTCCCAGATCTGAGGGTGTGTTGTGCTTCTGAGGCTGATGGACGCCAGCACATGCTGCTCCCTAAATCACCCCAGCTTTACTATCCCTGCCCTGAGAAGAGACTGGGTTGACGTGAGCCTAAATCCACTCCTGCCCCTGCTGAATTCCATTCAGCCGGAAAAACGAACATGTAGCAGCCGCTGGCAATGGGCTTTGCTTATGTGGGAAATTCTCCCAGCCACTGCTTTAACTCCAGTGACCTTTTCTCCATCACTTAAGATTGCAAGGAACTTGGCAATGAGTGAGCAGAAATTGAAAA